>ML664177.1:17663115-17897599 GCA_007570785.1 Antilocapra americana | reverse complement strand
CCTGACGGCTCCCAGCATTCTAGGTTTTAAAAAATGGAGGATACTGACTGCCTTTAACAGAATACCCTCTCAGTATTCTTAAAGTTTGATTAGAATTGATTTACCGAAATTCACTACTTTTCATGAACATAACCATCAATTGAGGTTAAACAATGTTTTAACTGCTTTATGTTTTCAGGGATATATGCTTCATAGCATAGATTTGTCTTGTAAGCATTTGATCACCCAGCCTTCAGAGAGCTGGTTAGAATAATAGCCCAGTGTAAACACTGGGGCATTGTATCTCCATCTCATCTTGATGCTCTGGAATTAGATGTCTTTGTACAAACTGAACAGTATGAAACATTTTTCAAGCTTTTAAATAAAATCTAATCACAGAAGTCTAGGTTTTATTAGTCTGCAGAGTAGCAGAGCTAGAAAGAACCACAAGAGATTATCTTGCTTAGCCTGCTTATGAGTGGTGAGGAAATTCTGCCCATGTCTGGGTCTCTGTAGTTCCCATTTCTGTATTTTAAAGTCCAAGGAAGAATGCCTGCCCGATGGGCTTCTTTCTCCTTCAGAGCAGAGCACCTCAGATTTTAAGGAATAAGCTAGAGGAAGAGTCATGAGAGAAGTTTTAAGTAAATTACATTTCAAAAGGTAATGCTAACTTTGAAGCCTAAGCAGATAGCAGTATATATCAAAGTATTTAACAGATTCTCCCCTTAAAGTCTGGTGGTTCTTGGATAGACTCTTAGTTCTGAGTCAGTTTTAGGGCACAGATTTTTGTTAGTTCAGCAGGAAACTATTCAGCAGAAAATAAGTCTTTTTGATGGCAGAGGCTTTTTCACACTCACAGACAGTGCTTGGCACATAGTAGATGTCCAGTTAATGTTTGTTACAAGACTGGACGGAACATCCACCATTTTAGCCTCTGCCTCTGCGCTCACCTCCTCTCTGCCTGTCTCCCTGTGCTTCTTCCTCCCTGAACTTTCTCCTTTCCTTCTCCTTCTGTGTTTCTTCCTCTTTCTTCTTTTTCCCTTTGTCCTTCTTTCTTTTTTCGGGCCCTTAAATGTCCAGAGTATGAAACTGAAGTATACATTTCATGATTAATTTATTTGTTGAATAAAAACAAAGTTTTATATATTTAACATATTCTTCTTTGACCAAATAGGCAACTGAACATTTCCTATTTCTTCTAAAGGAATATAGCCACCTAAATTCACTTAAATGTTTAATCTTTTTATTAAAAGTAGTATTACATACTTATGAAAGTATATTAGAAAATATGAATATTGCAATGGTCTATAATCTTATCAGTGAGAGATTGCTATTGTTAACATTTTAGTATATATATATTTTAAATTTTGTAATTTCTTAATATATATACAGATACTGTGAAAAACTTTATATATATTCATATATATAGTAATAAAACAAAAATTGAGTCTTTATGCTCTATTATAGCCTACTTTTATTTTACTGTGTTATGTCATTAACAGTAATACCATTTTAATAGTTGTGTAATAGTCCTTATAAATTTGTTGTAATAATAACCATCATTTATTATGCACATATATGCCAAGTACTATCTTAAGCACTTTGCATACATTATCTCATTTAATCAATATAACCTTTACCACAGTCCTGTTAAGGATATTATCTCTATTTTATTTAGCCAGTTCCCCATTAGACATTTAGATTTTTCCAATTTTTCTACTGTTATAATTATTAATAGTACTGTGACAAACAACTTTCTGGCTAACACATCCATGATTATTTACTTAGATAAATTCTTGGAAATGGAATTATTAGGGCAAAGGGATGTGTGTATTTTTAAGACTTGGTGGTATGTATTGCCAAATAGCTATCCATATACACTCTTAGCAGCTGTGCATGAAAACACTCATTTTCTCAACTCTGTCCAATGTAAATAAAATAACTGTTGAATTAATAAGTGAAAAATGGTTTCTTTTTGTGTTAATTTGTATTTAATTGCTAAGTAAGATGGAACATTTCCTTCAGTACACTTGTTGGGTATCAGTATATTTTCTTTTCCGAATTGCTTATGCCTTTTTTGTATTCATCCTTTCATTGCAGTGTTTGGCTTTTTCGTATTGTTTATGGTAGCTCTTTATATAGTAACTCTTTGTATATATTTACGTCCCCTGGACTTTGTTTAACACCAGTATTAAAATACTTCCCCCTGGTTTGTCATCTGCCTTTGAATATTGCTTATGATGCTTACACTGGGAAAGCACTGCCACTCACTAGCAGTGCGACCTTACCTGAATTATGCAAGTCCTGTAGGCCTCTGGTTCCACTGGTTATCAATATTAAATAAGGATGACAGTACTACCTTGGAGAGGACCCAAGAAGGGTTAGCTTTTACAGAAGAAAAAAGATAGCTCTTTTATGGCTGGTTGGAACCACATGTAGAGTGTGTTGTGGTGGGGATTAAGGCCATTGCAGGAACTGATATTGATTGGGCTATTTCTTTGCAGTTAAACAGAAGTGAGGCAGATCTTATCTAGGGAAGCGACCAGCCCTCAGGCAGGGTTTCCTGGGATGGTGTGGACACAGGGTGAGTTCAACATAGAATAATTGCTGATTCTCCTTGTACCAGGCATAGTGCTAAGTACCTAGAGATACAGGATGAATTAAGGCCTGGTTTTTGCCTTCAAAAAGCTTATAGTCCGTTGATAGTGATGATGATGATAATAATAATAATAGTAATAATAATAGTAGTAGTAGCACTGAAATGCATTGAATGTTTACTGTGTATCAAATAATGTCCTAAGCACTTTCCTCAAATTTTTAACTTATCACAGTAACCTATTATTATCTTCATTTTTCAGATGAGGCTTAGAGAGTAAAGAACTTGTCCAAAGCAATCTGACTCCAGAAACACATACTTAGTTATTCTGATACAAATTTAATGAAGCAAGTGATAAAACAATACATGGGACATCATGAGGGCAAAAAGCACCATCCCAGAGTCTGGTTCTCAACTTGCAGAATTTGTCAGCGTACCCAGTCAGGATCAGAGGGATTGATCTGTGCTAAATAGTCTTTGTGTGTGTGTGTGCTAAGTAAATAGTCTTTTTGTGTGTGTATGCTAAATAGTCTTAATGATGTAATAATAAAATTGCTAATTTACAATGAAAAGGCTGAATGATAGATGGTTCAGAACTCTTATGTTCTTTGGTCAGAATATTCTCTGCCTAAAATAAAATTTATATTAGTTGCTAAATTATAATCACAAGATTGTCAGGGACAGGAAATTATAGGCAAGGAAGGTAATCGAATGATCTTAATGGTGAGTCCCAACCTTCATTGAATTCAAGAAGTCATCAGTTCCATGACAAAGCTAAGTTTATATATCACTAAGAAAATGCTGCAAATTAAAGAATGAAATGCCATCGATTATCATGGTATATATCAATTTCACATGTCAATATGGGGGGGGGAAATGCATGTCTTAGAATTAACTAATATTTATTTATTGATATCAAGAATCTACGCAGTTGGATTACTGTAGTGAACAAGGCTAAAATAGTTCTTAGGTTCACAGACCTTATTGTCAGGTTAGGGTGATAGACAAGCAAGGCCTAACAGTGGTTTGGTGATGAGAGCATAGTAAGTACAACTAAATGAAACTGGCTAGAATTTGATGAATTAGGGGAGAAGAGCAGGCAGGGAATATGATAAGACATGATACCTGAGAGCAATAAGCAAGTTTTGAATCACAGGATAAGCCATGTAGAAAAGTTTGAGCTTTATTCTAAGGATAGTCAGAAGTCCTTAAGTGGTTTTAAGCAGAATGAGACACAACTGTCTGAAAGTTCACTCTGGCTACACAGTGTGAAGAGTGGATTGGAGGGTGGGGAGCAAGAATAGATAAGGTGAAACCAGTCAGATGGCTGTTGCAGGAATCCAGTAAAGGATTGTAATCTTATGGAAGGCCAGATAGATAGATATACAGATTTCTGATGCTGCTCACGGATATGCGTAAGCAGACTAGGGTGGTTATGTTTATGGGCCAGATCACTTTTTCCTTTGAACAGTGCAGAAGACAGCTAACTAGCCAAGTTCTTGTTCTTTTTTATCTTCCCTGCAGATTCTCTCTTCATTTATATTGTGTGTTCTTCATATTCACTATAATACTATTTCTTACAATTAGGTTAGCTTTATCTGTATGTGACAGTTAGGTTACTTCATAAGATGTATTGATATATGTGTTTCTAGTCACCTTGATGGACTTGGATGTTAGTACCTCCTCCAGCCACCCATTTATTAGCATTTCCTTAAAATGAGACGTTGTACAAGTGGTTGATTTCAAATATTATATTTTTATTTTTCCTTGTTTCAGCCTTGTTGTAATCTTGCCGTGAGGTTTCACGGAAACTTTATCATCAGTCATTAGCATGGTTAAAAGATGGGGCCTAATAAATAATGAGAGTTAGAGTTTAGTGAGATTGTGGGTTTATGTCTTGAACAGCAAATGTGGAAAATTTGGTGGGACCTCAAGAAATGGAAAAAGATTAGTAAGTAGTAAAAAGGACTCATTTCAGTTTGAATACATGGATTTGTGGTAGACCAATTCTAATAGTTTTTGATCTATCTGTGGCAAATCATTATAGCCTGGAAGACTAAACATGAGAGATGATTAGAGAGATTCAGTATTGGACCCAGGTTTGAGCACATAACAGAAAGTTACATGTCCATATATTTAATAAATTTTCAGTCAGTAAAATGTATAGTGAACCAATGAAGTGATTAGTGAAATGGAGAGTATTTGCCTGTATTAGATTAACAATCAAAGATTAGGTCCTTTGGCTCTGGTTCTATATGGCTGTTAGGAATGAAAAATATTAACTCTGGAAGAGTCCAGGAGGAAAGGGTCAAGTGGATTAATAGGTTATCAAATAGGTGTGCTTTTAAAACATTTTATTATACAAATGAATCATGTTTAGCTTAGAAAACAGGAAGTACATATAGGCATAAAAAAGAGAATAAAACATCACTCATAAGCCAATTATCTAAAGATAATCACTTGTAACATTTGTTGTATTTTTTCCACATTTTCCTATATGCATTTTTCATTAAAAGTGGATAACACATGCATACCTTTTCATAACTTGCTTATTTTACTTAATAGACTACAGATAATAGAGATTATAGATTTTCGTATTGACAATTACATTTCTGTATTTTTAAAAATATTGTTTTTAATGACACTCTCTGTTAGATAAGTATACCACAACTGATCGATTCCATTTAACATAGAATTTTAAGTTTTTAATTGGAGGAAATGGATTAAAAAGAAAGAAAGCAAATGGGTACAGAATTTATCTAGAAAGATGAATGTGAATCACAGTGAAGAGTGGCAGTGATTGAATAATGAAAGGTAGGAAGATAAAAGAAATATCCTAGTCAGCAGATGGTACTGGAAACAGTGAAGAAAACAGGTCTGACCTGACGGTTCAATTCAGTCCTCAGAAAGTGAGGACAATTCTGGCTTCCATGGAAGGAGGGCACTAGAAGATGTCCGTTTTCAAAGGCAGAGAGAAATAAAGACTGCAATATGGGTAAAGAGGTGTTTGCCAAAGGGATAGAAGTCTCAAAGGGGAGGAAAACAGTAAGAAAATAACATTCCTTTGTGTGTGCAGGAATGCACAACTCATTGAGGTGTAAAGTGCTGTGGTTTTTGTGTCTGGAGCCACTCTGCAGAGTATTAAATCCTGTCTCTCCACTAGCCATAGAACCTTTAGCAAGTTTCTTAATTTCCTCATCAGTAAAATAGGGATAACAACATACCTCCCTCATACGGCTGTCAGGATCACCAAAGGTTAATGAGATGTTAAGTGATTAGAACATAGTAAGTAAGACTGCATATTAGAACAATATGCAGTAGCTTTTGTTTACACTGAGTAGAATAAGAACATATATTAGAGAGAAAGGGAGCAATGATTGAAGTGAGAGCAGACTCTTGTAGCAGGAGCTGCAGTAAAGATAGAAGCTACATACACTAAGCATTGGTGAAGGAATTGATAAATACTAGCACATGTTCACTGAGGCACATGTGTACAGGTACTTCATGCTTTCATCCACAGCATTCTGGATGACATGATCACAGACACATATGTTCAAACATCATTTTGTTCCTCCCCTATGACCTGGGGAGAGGGGCAGGCAAACAACATAGAATAAGCAGTAAGTCCACTATGCAGGAAGTCCAAAGGAAAGCTTAAAAAATAATCCCTTAGAACCCAAACCCAAGTTCCTCCCTAGGTGCACTTAGAATTATGGGGTTTTGTTTCCTTTTTGGTTTCCTGTCCCAAAGGTTCTCCACCAAGAATGGTAACCTGCCTTTCAACCCTCCCCATACCCATGGGCATTTGGAAATAGTATGGGGACATTTTTGATGGTCAGAATTTCTTGGGGGCATTTAGTAGACTGGAGCCAGGACCGCTGAGTGCTCTTCAGATGTGCAGACAGCCCCCTGTGGTGGAGAACTGCCTGCAGAGAAACACTGCATTGTGAAATCCACGTTGTAGGGTGAGTCAGTCCAGTGTCTCCCCAAATACCAAAAAGTAAGCCACATGCTCAGGATTACCTACGAGTAGACATAAGGAGACTTATTTACTCCATGGGACGTTTTCAGCAAAGTCCTCCTTTGGGTTGGAATGTCAGAAATTGCTTACAGATCAGCTTGCCTAGCTTAAAGGCAGAGGTTCATCTGTGGGCTTGGTCTCCTTAAGCACAGGAAAGCCATCTGACCACTTCTTCCTGTAGGATGCGGAAGATCACTTTTGTAGATGCCCTTTTTTTTTTAAAAAAAAAATATTCTTTTAACCAAGCCCCGATGGTAGGTTGTATATAAGTTTTAGTTGTGCCTGCTGTTTTTTGTCAAGTCCCAACTTCGGGGGACTCTTTTATGACTGCTGGAATATAAAATGCAGTAAGGGAGAGGAGTGGCAGCCTCCTTGTTGAATATGAGGGGTGGCGGCAGCACCTACCTACCGCCTAGTGTGTTAATCATGTCTTTGTGTCTGTGTTCACCTCAGGAGAGAAACCCTTTATCTGTGAAATCTGTGGCAAAAGCTTCACCAGCCGCCCCAACATGAAGAGGCACCGTAGGACTCACACAGGCGAGAAGCCCTACCCGTGTGACGTGTGCGGCCAGCGGTTCCGCTTCTCCAACATGCTTAAGGCCCACAAGGAGAAGTGCTTCCGGGTGACCAGCCCCGTGACCGTGCCGCCGGCCGTCCAGGTCCCCCTCGCCGCCTCCCCGGCCACCCCCGCCCCCGCCGCGGCGAACGCCCCAGCGGCCCCCGCCCCGGTCGGCCTGAACCCCGCCGGCCCGCTGCCGCCCCGGCCCCTCCCGCACCCCTTCTCGCACCTCCACCTCCACCCGCACCCGCACCACCTCCCCATCCCCCCGGTCCCGCACCTCCCGCCGCCTCCCGCTCTCTTCAAGAGTGAGCCTTTAAATAACAGGGGCCAGGGCGAGGACACCTTCCTGCGGCACCTGGCAGAGAAGAACAGTACAGCACAGCATCACTAACATCCGTCTCCTTAAGTGTGTTCCCCTGTGCGAGTCTGCAGAGCGGGGCTCGGTGAGCGTGTCCATAGCTGTCAGACTCTCAGCCTCCACGAGAGCTTTGTCATTGTCTTGGTGAATCAGCACATCCGAGGGAGTGAAGGAGAAGACCTTGAGCTCACGGAGGGAACTGTCACCTAAACCAGGGAACCACCGAAGTAAAAGCCCAATGTGCTCGCATTTTCTGGTGACTTTTATAAGTTTCAAATACTCAGACTTGTGGATATTTTATAATTTCATATCAGCTGATGAGGTATGCTTGCTTTTATATCCTGGACTTCTCCTCAAAGAGGGGACAGGCCTGGTTTCCTTTGTACTAATCGGGAAGGCTGTGAGATTAATCCAGAGCATTAATTGTATCACTGTGTATCGTAACAAATTATTTTCAGCTTTTGGTGCTGGCTTCAGAGTTGAGCTAGCTGTGTTTCACAGTATATCAAGCATTATAGAGAAAGACAGAAACTTTCTTCTTTGTGTAGCTCTCCTAATGCACTCTTTATTTTACTACAGAAATTATTTTAGAGTTTTTGTATAGACTTCTTTAGTAGTCTGTTTCTAAAATGAAATGTATTTCAATAAGCGGTGTAATTTTTTCAGTGTAGCTGGACCTATGTTGTAAAATAGAAAAAATTTTTATAATCATCAAAATGTGATTCTTAAAGATGCATATAACTTCTATAGTTCAAAGTTATTCTTACATCCGTACAACTCAAAGGTGCTTCAGAAAGTAGATGTATCTCAGAGGGTCTCCAGACCAAGTTCCTGCAAAAAATGAGGTTTTGCTTTCAGAACTTGACATAAGTCCTTGGTAGTTTTTTAATCTCTGCTTAACACTTGCTGGGGGTGGGGGGAGTCTGTTAGGCTTATGAACATGCTCTATCCTCCATGTTCCGTTTGGTTCAGTTAGTAAAGGGGTTGAGCCTTTTCCAGGGAAGTCACCTGAAGCTGGCCTGTTTTGGAAATCTGAGTCAAGCTGTTCACCATCAAGAGGAGGAAGTTGGGGAGACTGTTTCATCTCAGTCACGTCTCACTTCCCTCAGAACCGTGTTCAGATTCAACCTTTGTGGGATGACAGATTGAAGCCTCCTGCTACACTGCTCATTTTGAGGTTGCTTTGTTTTTCTAGAATTGTGGAAAGATAAAATAGTACATTAAAATCAAAACATGTCACTGATAGTGGCTGAGAAATTTGGATAAGAACACAAATGAGTTACGACTTTTAAAATGTCTCTTCTATCAGTGGATATAGTCACAACTTCAAGCTGTTCAACACAGTTAAAATTGTAGTGAGGGAAAGAAAATGACATTTTGCTGCCCTGTCCTCTGCGAGTAATTACCTGGTAGCAGTCTTCTTGGTGATAAGAAGAACCAATCTCTAATTTGGGGCAGGTTTGGAAGAGTTTGGGTAACTTCTAAAGAGCATGGTCAATCAGGGTTCATTATAGGAAAGGCTGAGCAGAAGGGCTAACAGATTTATTTTTAACTGATCACATTTATCCAGACTAAGTATAGCTAAAAGTTTTGTAATTTCTCATGTCAGTGAACTAAGTTCCAGCGTGAAGTCTACTTTCTCTCTCTCTCTCCCTTCCTCAGTATTTTTTAATCTTGAAATTTCTTCATTTTTCTTTCCTCGGGCTTTTAAATCTTTGTGTGACTCGGAACCCTGACTTTAATTTATTTTTAATATTAAGTGTGCAGAAATATTTGCAGCACTTTTCTGGCTTATTAGCTCTGTGGTAGGAAAAACTGGAACTATACATTGAGGTTAAGTCCCTATTTTTAAAATACTGCATTCTCTGCTAGCTTTTAGGTTTAATACTTCCAAATTTTTTCTTTCTGATCATGACCTTTGTCTTCTCTAGTGAGCATAGGAAAATTTGGGAGTGAGGCAGAAAAGTATCTTCAGTATCATACTTTTCTCCCTGTTTCTGGATGTAACTTCTAAAGAATGCTGTTTTAAATGTTTGTATACATTCTTTGAACACTCAAGTACCCAAACCAATAAGAAAAGTTAATTCTTTATTTATGACTGTTCTATCTTTAGTGGCTGCCTCCCCTTACATCCACAATTTCCTTGGCATTCCATGACAAGTTTGTGGGTATACACCTTTGTGTGGACATACTATTTTTTTCATGTCCAAGCTTATAATATTAAAATTATTTTTAAGATGTAAATTGAGCTTAATTAATTGGTTATACCTTATTTTATTCTGAATAAATTTACAGTGTTGGGCTGCAGTTCTGAATTCTAACTGGAGACTTATAGAATCAACCATTTTATGAGGTGTACTATAAATTACACCCTGGAAAATTCAGGTAGTCATATTTCTTTTTTCATTCAAGTGAGTATAGCCATAAGAAACTATCTGCTACGTAGGAAAACCAATACTAAGCAGATAATCACTACCACCCTTAATAGAAACAAAAGAAAAAAAAAAGATTATCTATTTTAAAAAATCAGCATTGTCACACAATACAGTTCTTAGTGAAATGTATTATGGAACAATCTGGAAACTCAAATTTTTCCCCTAGTTAAGTATACCTGCCCTGATTTGGGGTTTGTGGTCTTCAGGAAAACTGCTCAGAACATATTGGCTGCTCATCAGTGTCAGATTACATATGCCTAATGAAATGCATTAAGAATATTCATAACAATGTTTCTGAATAGACCAACTGCAGGATGAAGCCTTAAACATATATGTGCATCAGGTTTAACATGCTTAAGACTCAAACTCAGGGTTAAAAATTTGATTGGGATCCTTTACTAAGATAAAAGTTGTGTTGTGCGGTGTGTTCCCTCCTACCTATAGTACAGCACCCTGTGACTTCTTCAGAAATTATTACCTAATTGTTATCTGTTTATGAAAAAAAGAACTCTGGAGGAGTTTGAGTTCTTAGCCCTTATCTGTACTTAAATTTTAAAGACATCAAAGGCCACATTTCAGCATTATATAGATATCAAATCGAGGCTGTTTTTCATGACTTAAATTTTACTGTCTTCAAAGGCTTGTAGCATTGCTAGAATTAAGACTTACTTAGAAATTCCCAACTTGAGTTGATATTGCTTTTTAATTTTCTTTTTACATTTTTCTGTTCTTTTGCCTAGATTTGTCGTTCAAATATAAACTCTTCCTTAGCCTTAATGAAAGGCTGCTTGTTGCTTTCTCAAATTGAGAGGGGCAGGCTTATACAGAGTTAGATATTTTACATTTGAATGAAGAAAATCAGATGAACAGTTTAAAGCATGTGGCTTCCTTTCCATGTATATTTGTGATTTGATTCCTATTTTTAGCAGGCAGGGAAGTCTCCATGTAAAACTTCACTACATAGTTCACAGTAGCCTCTACAAATCAGTTACATATACTTTTACAGTCTACCATTTACATTTTCTGTTCTAAATTAATGACTGAGCATGGACATCTTTCTTAAACCAACATTGATTGGAAGAACATTCTCATTGTGGTTAGAATGTTCCCTACATACACTCTATATATATGGTTGATTGTCCCTCGTATTCTAAAGGCAAAATACTCTGAAGAGATACTTGTAAACTTTTGATTTTCTATTTCTTGACTTTTTTTTTTTCAGTTTTTATGTTTGTTGAATGGATATGCTTGTTTAGCTTAATTTTTATTTCACTGGAAATTTTAAATTTTAAGAAAATCAAGCAGAAATAGAAATTCATTGCAGATGTGTGTGTGTGTGTATATGTGTGTGTGTATTTACCACATCTTAACGATTTCAGTTAGTGAAATACAGAATGGTGGATGGGATTTTAATGTTTGAAAAAAGAGAGAAAGAAAGTTAGAGAAACCCTTCTGTTTGAGCTACTGTATAGAAGAGACAACTTTTATTATTATGTTTACTGACCAACATGATGAAAATTTTGATGCTGTTCCAGACTGTATGGGAAGTATTTGATGAAAAAGGGATAAATTACATTTAGGAATTTTATGAACTATGTCCCATTACAAAAATCAACTCACTTGGATTTCTTCAGACTGTTAAAATTGAGCAAGTAAAGACTGGGTTTTAATTTTCCTTTGCCTGAACCAAGATAGGAAATTTCCCAAAAGATCTTTTTTTTTTTTTTTTTTTCAGGAATGAAAGGTCATTAGCCATTAGGAGATACTGGCATTATTATGTACCAGCAACACCCTAGCTAACCTGCTTCAGTCATCAGTAGCATTTGTGACAAATAGCAATGACCTTCCAACCCTGGACACTACCTCGATAAAGCAAACCAGAGATCCTCTCTAGACTTTCTATGGAAGCCATAAAAGTTGCCATCAAGATATCTACTTTCATAGTTCTGTACTTTTATACTCTCTGGACTTTTTATAGACTTTGTGATCAGATCTTTTTGTCTTAGAGGATAGGTTTTGCAATATTCAAAGGAAAATCACACTCCTTGATTGTCCCAGCTTTGAAACTGTAACTCAGTACTTTTGTTTAAAGAATTAGATAGTATACCATTTATCATTTACAGAATTGCATATCCAGAAAACAAACTTCTCTTCCTTATCCCCTAAGTAGAAGCTATACTGTTGTCAAAAACTACTTATAAAGTGGATTTCTACCTTGTTAGACTCTGTGCATAACTTGATAATATATGTATTGTCACAATGTTCCTGGAGTTTTTAATTTTCTTATGACAGGTTAGTGAGTGTACACCTCTCTAATCTCTCTCGCTGCAGCTTCAGTTTCTCTCACTCTGTTCTTGAGTGCCTTCAAAAAGCCAGCATCCTGGAACATTCTTTTCCTGATCTGAATCCTACCTCTGATTATTTCATCCTCCATGACTATTGGAACTCACCTGTATTCCAGTTGATTTGTTTCTACCAGCTTGCTGAAACCTTGGATGTGAATTTTTTATGCATTTCTGTTCTGTTCCCCCATTTAGATTACACTTTAAACTTTTATTTATATCTTGTTTCTTCATGTATTACATCTCTAATGATGAAATATTTTATCCTTATCTTACTCCTCATGTGTTTTTCTTTCACCAGAAACTAGATGTTCCTTCCAAATTAAAGGTCATTAAGTATCTCTTCTGAACATTTTTTTCTCACCTTAGTCTGCCTGAATGCCTCCCCTTTCTGAGTAAGGGATCGTGAATGCTGCTGTTGCTATGCCCTCTTTCTATGTGCTCGCTCTCTCTTCTAGAAACATTTTGCAAGGTTGTACTCATAATTGTATTTTAGTCTAATTTCAAATGGCTCTCTGGGTTTATCAGAAGTCCCTTACTGATTTTTGATCTGCCTCCTTTATCCTGTCCCTCAAAAACTTCCAGTTACTTTCTCTTCTACTTGTTCTCATCTAATTAATTTTTAAAATATTGTTGATAAGTAATATATGAAGGATGTAATAAAAAGGAGGTTTTGTTGTATTCTCCAAGTGATATGAGCACCTTATTGATGAAAACATTTTAGTCATTGGCTTACCTTTCACGGTCAACACTGTAGTTTGTGCTGTGTACAGGTCTCTTGCTCCCTTTCAGTTCTCCTCCAAAACTGAAAACAAATTTAATTCTTTCAAATGAGGAAATTAGATTGCTTTTTTTTTTTTTAAGTAAAAGAAGGCTGTTGAGTATATTGGCCTTAGTCAAACTTTCCTGACTTGAAATGTCATGTCTCTTTCCTTAAAGTTAATAATTCTAATACTCAGGTTTTCAAGACTAACTAATAACCACACGAAGTGGGAGTCTAAGAAGGCAGCTGTTAATAACTTCTTACTGCTTTTTATCTGGTGACAGTATGTTATTGATGGGATAGTGCAAAATTGTGAGAATGCTTATGTTTGATAATGAATATGTTCTAGACATTTGAAGATTTTAATGGCTATTTGGAATGGGAATACTAGTTTACAAAATGCAAAAAGTTGATTTCTACAGAAATAAGTAACAAAAGTTTCTTGTTGTTTTAAATCTTTTTACTTTAATATGCCTTGGTAGTCCCCATTATTGACCTAGAAGTTTGCCTCTTTTATGTAGTAACTTTCTACCTAAAGCAACTGCTTTGTGTATCTGGGTTTTCTCCTGGGGCTCTCAGGCAGTACAGCAGTGGGAGTGATGGGGAGCTCACACTGAGGAGCCACATCCCTGAGACAGACTGTTGACTTGTTTCATGTCCATGTCTGTATGAGACGTTGGGCACAAGGTATCAAAGGGTCTTTGCCCCGGAGAAGTGTCACCTCCACTTTGTAGTTTCACACTATCTGAGCTTCCCTGCTGAGATCAGGGATGTTACAAATTACTTGACAGTGATTTGGGGGCCAGGGCAAGAAGGGGTAAGGAGCCAAATTTTCCTTCCAAAGTTGGAAGGAAGTCTGGTACTTGTGTTGTTGGGTTTGGTCAACCAAAGGGCCTGTCTCTAGTGGATGTGCCAGAGTCCAGTTGTTTCTAAATATCCAGCTCCTTTGACAAACACAGCTTCCTTCTTACCTGCCTTTTACGGGTGGAAAGGGACTGTGTGATTGCAAGGCCAGAGACTCCAACTCATATTCTGCATAGGACTTGAGGCTGTTTAACTGCATCTGACAGGTAATGGGGAAATACTTTATTCTCTTAGAATCGCTAACCCGAGCTAGAAATATCTTTTCTATGCTTGGTCATTCAACTCCTGAAACTTTTTCCAAAAGTGAAAAAGAAACTGTGTGGCATAATTTTGGTGTTTCCTGCTAGAGTTGTATCCCCAACCGTACATATGCAGCCTCAGATGAATTCTCAATCTTCTGTAAGTTTGAATACGCCTTTTCCTCTTTTCTTGACATAGGCAGTGTGATTCTGCTCCACCAGCAGTACTGGCTTTGCCCACAAGGGAGCACCAAAACACTTCAGCTCCTTTATTCTCACCTTCTAAAGCAACATCCCACTTTTAAGTCTCTTACCAAGAGACTTAAAAAGAATATTCTTTCTTGGCTCTATATTTGTTTTCAGATCTTGATTTTTAACACATTTCTCCATATTACTAAGTGCTCAGCCTTATGGAAACAAAGATTGATGTGTGGGTCAGGTGTCCTTTTGGGTCAGGCATCTAAATTGAAAGCCAGAACCTTCGTTTGGGGGATCTGTCATGTGCTAAATGCAAAGCAGGAAGGCCACCCTCCTTGCTTCTTCCTCCCATATCCCACCATGAGTGCAGGGCCATCACATCTCTGAGAAGAATAAGGGCGTCAGGGATAACTGGAGTATGAATGAGGAAATGCTTCTTACCTTCTCTGCTCTAAGCACATGTTCGTTACAGCAGGGAGCAAGTGACTGGTGTCAGCTCTGCATCCTGACCTGTGGGAGGTCTGCTACGGCATCCACTCTGCGCAGTTAGAGTTCAGCTCATTTTCCCTCTGTGTCAATTATTTGTCTCTGGGCTCATGATCCTCATCAGCTCTCTAATCACAAGGTTTGTTTGTGCTTATAGAGGCGTCCTCCTCACAAGAAGCAGGTCAGTTATCAACCAAGAGGAAACCCCAGACCCTAACTATTTAGCCTGTAGAACTGGGAGGCATTTGCACCTGAAATGGCCTTCCAAACAGGTGTCTGCCTGGCCCTTCTTCCCCAGCCAAATCTGACCCTAAGCAATATAGGTAGACAGAGGCGTCTGCTTGTAACTCCATTTGATGAAAAAGAAAACTGAAGCTGTGATCGGTTTAGGTAACGGGGCCGGGTGTAACTTGTTTGTCTTTATTTTTGTTTTCCCTGACAGTACTGAAATCACTTGCACTTTTCCTCATTTCTTAAAGAAAAAATCCAATTTGCTTGCCAGGAATTGTTCAGCGTTAGGTTTACAGAGCTTGTTGTTGAATGTTGAACATTTGTCCAAAGGAGTTTGACGAAACAGAAGCTGCTTGGTCCCTGTTCTGCCTGCTAGGTCATAAGGATTAAGGCCATGTGGCTGGGGTACTTGTGTCAAGTCCAGAAGAGGGCAGTGTCCCTCTCCTACCTCTGTGAGGATGCAGTTGAGGGTCAAGTTGGACTCATGTAGGGCAGGTACCTCTCATGCTGCAAAGACGTTTAGAGGAGGTTTTAGTTGGGGAGGTGACAGGTAATGGGACAGGATCTCGTAAGATGGGAAAGACACTGGGGAGGGAGAGCTGCTCGGCCCCAGGGAACCATGGTGAGGGGGAACCAAGCTTCCCTCCCACATCTCCAAACGTGCCCAGCTTCCCGGAGTCCTTTGTATTCCAGCATCCTGTCAGATCCCTCAATGTACTGATTCCCCCCCTTGTGTTAACTATACCAATATTATTTTTTTAGCAATTGAAATGCACTTTTTTTTATTTCAACTCAATCATGATTTTAAGTATAAAAATTTATAGACTGTTAAAACTACTTTTTTTGTGTATTTTTAACCACTTGATGTAGCATTGTCTATTTTATTCTTGTGAGACTCTGGTACAAGGTGTGCCATTTCATGATATTTCCAAGATGCTGGGCCTTTGGATGTGTACGGTAACCAATTTAATGCTAATGTTCACAGTAAAAAAAAAAAAAAAAAAAGTAGCCATATCCATTGCGTGTCTTTCTTCACTTCATTTCTTCCTTATCCTCAGTTGACAGTCTTCATAACACGCTATCCAGCCCACGAATCCTGCTGACCTCTTTGTGAAGGGTAGCATGTTTTCATGGCTGCTGGCCGACGTTCGAGTGACTGGTTCTCTTTTCTCTGCTGCCTGGCTCAGTGCTGATTGGTCTCAGTAACACTACTCTGTCTGCTGAGCGATAATCTGAACCTATCCTAGAAAACGGTGTTTGAAAAAAGGCTCATGATTGGGTTCTGAATCAGTCTGAAGAAAAAGAAGCCAGATGGAAAGCGCTTACAAAGCACAATCGGTGAGAAGCAGCGATGATAAGACGTGGTGCTTGGATGGGGCTCCATTCCCCATTCATTCATGCACTCATTTCTCTGCTCCACAAACGTTTATGGAGTGCCTAACACATACTGGGCACTGATCTGCCCACTGGGGGGTTCCACCGTAAACAAGATAGTCTCCGCTCTCATGGACTCTGTGTTCCAGTGGAGGAAACCCGACAGCAAGTAAATAATTCTCCAACACGTGAACTGTTACTGTGACCCCTGGAGGAGCAATCATTTTCTGCCAGGAGCCTTTCAGCTCAGGATGCACCCTGTTTCATTCAGGTTAAGGATTCCACTGAGGGAGTTAAGCATATAGAAAGGAAACTTTGTTCAAGGTTCCTTTTGTTTAAAACCTCTTAGAATGGAACATAACTGCCCAAATCATAGAACTGACATTCTTATTTTCTATTGTTTTGCAACTCTGACTAAATACTGATGTTAGCACACTTTTTTCATGAATATAAAGTAGATAACCCCTGACTCCAGCATATGCTAAATCAGTGGCTTTCAAACTTTGGCTGTGACCCATAGTAAGAAATGTATTTTCTCATTAGTTGGCTATCCAATATATATATATTGATGAGTTTGTTTGTATAAGTGAATTAAAAATTCAAGAAAAATATCCACTTTGATATTTTCTATTTTTTAAATGCTGACCTTAAACTACAAAATTAATTTTAAGACCCACCAAGATCTGCCTGCAGTTTGAAGAATCTTTCTAAAGCAGGGTATATGTGTATGTGTATTATTTTATCCCAACAGCAGCCTGAATTCAATTTCATGTAGAATCTGGTTATTTTAACTGGGTCTTCCAACATCTTAAGTCTAAAATGTTTCTATTTCCGATCGAGTCCAGTCTCTGAAGCTCCTGGCACAGATTAGCCATTGCTCATTCCAGTGCCTTGTAGTGAAGACAGGTCAGTCTTGGGCACAGTGAAGTCCTATCTTGTGGGGCCTCTAACCTGCTGCCTGTACCAAGCTAGCTAGAACTACTTTATTGCAGTGTCAAGGTCTCCATGGTAAATGGTAGTGACAGTGATCCTTGATAAGCCATGCCTCCTTGTGTCCATACCCTTCTGTATCTTGTCCTTGCCCCTCTCTCCATTCAGCTCCCAGTAGGAACTTAGTGGCCATTCTCAACCTTGAACCTGGGCTGGTCCCATGACTTCTTTGAGCAACAGAATGTGAGGAAGTGATGTTGTGGTTCTGGAGCCTAGTGCGGCAGCCACCTTTGTTCTCTCGGGCATGACTGAGGTGACTCAGGTGAGAGTTACACTGACTGACAAGAACTGCTGCAAACAGATGTCCCAGGTGGCCCTGTCAAGATTCCAGGCCTGTGGGCGAGGGCATCACAGACCCTCCAGCTCAGCTAACACTCCAACTAAACACCTGCTTAAGAGCCCAGGTGATGCCAGCAGAATAATTGCCCAGCCAACTCAGAGAATCACAGGATCACTAGAAATAAATTATTTTTGTTAGAAACCATAAGATGTGGGGTGGTTTGTTACACAGCAATAAGATAACTTGGAAAAGCCCTCAGATTTAAGTCTAACAGTTAAAAGTTTATAACTCTGCGCAGTCCATTATGCAAGAACTTTGGGGACCATGACTAAGCGATAGTTGTAGCTCATTTGTAACCCTGCTGCTTCTGTTTCTAGTCCCTACTCAGCAACTATAAACTTGCAAAGGAAGGAGGGGCTTCCTCATGTCCACAACTGATTTCAGTAGGAACACAACGAGTTCAGAATTCCCCTCTACCCAGACTTCTGCCTGTCTTCTGTGTTCCCAGCCTTTTTCCTGAGCTTCCTGAGTTAGGAATTGTCTAGGTTTAGACCCCTCTGGTTGGTACCTCTCACTCCCAGCCCCTGCACCTACAGCTGGTAGCCCCCTATCTAGCTTTGATCTTTGCAACAATTTTGACTTTCCTAAGATGTTAATGGAGACAGTATAAGAACTAAAAACACATAGACTTGTGTGTGTCTGCAAAACTGGACTCTGTTTTTTTCTCTCCTCTAACAGTCACTCGTATGGCTTCAAGGGAGTTATCTAACCACTCTGTGCCTATTTCCACATCTGCAAAGGAAGATATTAATAGTAGCTCCCTTAAGGTCACTATGAGGATTAAATAAAACCAGGCAGGTAAAACGCTCAGCTCAGTGTTTGCCAGGTAGTTATTCGGGACGGATGGCCCCAGTGACCCCCACCTCCTGATACTGGCACCTGATGCAATCCTCTCCTCTTCAGCTGGGCTGGATTCAGAAACTTGCTTCTAAGGAATTGAATATGACAGAAGTGATGCAGCTTCACTTCCAAGATTAGTTACAAGAAGACTTGGGAGAAAAGACAAAAGACTCCTGGTCGTGGTCTCTCCCTCTTTAATCACCAGCTGCTATGTCGTGAAAACACTTAAGGCAGCCAATGGGGGACTGGCCCAGGAACAGAAGCCTGCCAGCAACCACGTGAGTGAACTTGGAAGTGATCTTCTGAGGCCTGCCAACAGCCACATCAGTGAGCTTGGAAGCGGGCTGTCCAGCACGGTACAGTCTGGAATTGACTTAGCCCAGGCCAGTAGTTTGATGATCCTGAGCCAGAAACACCTGCCTAGGCTGAGCTCAGATTCATGACCAACAAATGATGAAATAATACATTTGTTGTTTTAAGCTACTAAGTTTGGGGGTAATTTGTGCAACAATAAAGAATACCAAGTATAAATGTTACCTATTAGCAGATATAGGAGACAATAATTATAGTAGATGCTGTGGTGTGCTTCCCCAAATTCTCCCCCCAAACACCCCCGTCCCCTCCCCCACCCCACCGCCACTGCTTCTTCTCATTGCATCTCTGTGTGTGTGTATGTGTGTATTTCCCCTTTTTATAAGGATACCAGTCATATTGGATTAAGGGTCCACCCATTCCAGATTGACCTCATCTTAACTAATTACCTCGGCAGTAACCCTATTTCCAGATAAAATCACATTCTAAGGTAATGGGAGGTAGGATTTCAAGGATGAATTTTGAGAGGACACAATTGAGTCTCTGTCATTGTCATAGATCTCAAGCAAACCAGGGGTCCTGGAGGAAGCTTAGGAGTTATTGCTCCTTGGCCTTCTCAGCAGAAGCCAAATGTAGAGAAGGGATTATTCCAGAAAGATGCGTGCGAGAGACTTTTGTCTCATTAGATGTTTGGTTAATCCCTGTGCAATCAATGCAAAACCCACAAGTTTCTCAAGAAATTTATACCCGCAGGGAAAGAGAATGGAAAATGAAAGAAGGTTTTTGGGTCCCCGAGATTTCACTGGCAAGAAGCAGGTTGATAAAACATCTCAGCTGAAAACATGTGCTATCTTTTGTGAAAAATGAAGACTAGGGGATCCAAGAGCCCCAAGGGCAGAGTCAAGAGCCAGTTGTCCCAGGCCTCGAAATCTAAGAGCTTGCTTAATTAGAGTTCACGACTGCTTTGGACTGATGACATTTCCTGCTTTTTGAACCAGAGTCTGTTAATTCTTTAGTTTCACAGGTCAATAGATGGAGAATTGTGGCCAGGAGGTGTACTTAGTGGGTTATACTCAGTAGATTCATCTGTGCCTGATTTAGATGATAAAACTTTGTACTTTAGATGATATTCTGATGTATTTTTGATGATATTTAGATGAGATTTTGGACTTTGAATTGATGCTGTAATAGGATTAGACCCTTGGGAACTTTGGAAGGGGTTGAGTATATTTTGCATTTAGGAGGAATGTGAATCTTTAGGGACCACAGGATAGACTATAGAAGGCAGAATTCTAAAAATGGCTTCCCAAGATTCTATGCCCTAATCCTTGGAACCTATTAATATGATGAGATTCTACCCGTGTTTATGTTATATACTATGGCTCAGCTAACCTAACACCCTGAGCAGAACCCAATCCTGTCTGCCCAGACTCCTAAACCATATAACTGCATGATACTTAGTGGATGTTTTTTAAAGCAACTCTTTGTGGTCTTTTATTACACAGCAATAGAAAACTAACTGCCTTGGCAACATATAAGGACAGATCCTCATCTTTTGCAGTCAGAAAGCAGAAAAGCTGAAGGCCAGGTCCAATTTTTAAATGTAAGAGTAGCAGAATTCCAGATAAAGATGGATTCTCATCCATTGCATGTCTACTATGACAAGTCCAGGGGTCTGGTTGGGAAGAGATGTAATGGGGACGTCTGGACCAAGGAATCCTAGGTCTCCCTGAACCCTCTAGCACTGCAGAAACAGTTCACCCCTTCCTGGAAAAAACTAACATTCCCCTCTTGCTTAAAAAGGATGCAGAGACCTCTGCCTTGCTATAATGCACACCTCTCTGGGTCTACCCCATCTCTCCTCCTGGCTACCAGACCAATAACTAGGATCAAGTCACAACATAACCTAACCAAGGAAGTGCTGGCCTTGCCAAAGAAAGAAAAGAGTTGTGCCAGTTGTCAATTTTTGCCTCTTAGTTCCAGAAATACCCTTCACTGCCTGCTCTGTAGGAATGGATCTGAGCCCTTTAAATGTTTCTTTTTTGCCAGCTGGCATGATGCTAAGCTTCAGCACTAGAGGGCCATGGAGAACCTTTGCAGGAGCAAGGGGCTTTCCTTCCTAGTTCTCGTGTGCCACTCTTGGCAGGTTCCTGCAGCTTCTCCAGCTCCCAGCTTCTGCAGCTTGGGCAGCTTCCATGTCCAGTTCTGGTGCAGGACAGTCAGCAGCACCCAGTGGCCAGCAGCCTTTCCCAGCACTCCCACCAGAAAGTTTCATAGTGGACTGACCCAGGCAGTCTGGAGGACGGATTTGATAAGTTTGCAGGGCCAATTTCCAGCAAGTCCACCTGCTCAGCACCACAGTGACTTCCCTTCCCTCCTGAGAGTCAGGACTGTTATCCTCTAAACAAGATCTGGATCTCAACCCTGGGCTGGCCTCTTCCTTGACTGCTCCATCCCAACATTAAGGGTAGTGGCTGTTCCTTATGTCTGCTGCTGTATAATCTTCTCAGTTCTCTTTGTTTTTTACTAGCCAATAATTTATCATTCCAGTTCCCTATTATACTTCATTATTATACATATTAAAGTTTCCAGGCCCAAATTGCAATGTGGTTTCTGACTCCTGATTGGACTCTGACTGATTCAGACTCCATATTCTGAAGTTGTAGGACCTAGCCAGCGTGTACTGACAGAAGTCAGGACAGTATTATGATCAAGATCAAGAAATACAGAGTGGTTTAAGGTTGAGTAGGTGACAGTTTATTGATATGGGAGCCTTCTGAAAGTGGACCCTAGCAAAGATTCCACAGGAGATGGTGCTAATACACTGCTGCTAGGATGGCTGTTGGAAATGGGGAGAGAAAACAGCCTACACTAAGAGAAGTAGATAAGCTGAAATTGCTATGGGAGGCTCAAAGAAGCAGGCATGCTTGAATGGATATACAATGAAGAGCTAGAAAATTCAACAGCTAACTGTATTCCACAGGAGGACCTGGAGCACACGCCTTTTACCGGAGGAATTAGAAATCTGATGAGAGGGAGACCATGGCTGAGAAGCTCCATGTGTCTGTCCTCTGCTGACCAGAGCTGATGGTACAGAACTAGACTTCCTAATAGCAATGGGGATGCTAGGATCCTTACATAATGGAGGCAGATGGTTGCACTTAAACATCAGAGGCAAGGTGGATTCAATTATGAGTGGCCATGTCAGATTTGGGGGGCAGGGTAGCTGATCTGCAAAGAGCTACAGAGATGATTAATAGAACATGGCAGGAATGACAATCTCCATTATATCCTCGCTAAATTCACCAGTCTGGCCTTTGCAAAAAACAGACAGGGCTTCAGGGATTAAAACAGGCTTCCCTGCAAACTCAACAAATGGGAGTTCCATCGAAACTGCTGTGCCAGACTTGGTATCTTTGCTAAAGGTTATTAATACAGCCTCAAGTGTTAATACATGGTTTATGGCCATTGACCTAGTGAATGGCCATGCCAGTCAAGGAGAAGCAGAAAAAATTTACATTCACTTTAGATGGATAAAAGTATATTTTATAGCCTTATTCCCCCTACCCTCTATCTGTGTCATCTCTGCTGCCTCTGATATAATATAGTCCAAAAGGACATGACTGGACATCCTGAAAAGCATCACAATGATACACTACATTGATGACATTATTAATCAGACTGCAGGGGCGAGATGTGACAAGTATTTTGTAGGCTTTGCTAAGACATGTGTGCTCTAGAGAGTGGAAAATTATCCTTAATATTCCAGGGCCTGCCACATCAATGAAATGTTTAGGGGTCCAATGATCTGCGCGTGCTAAGTTGTTTCAGTTGTGTCTGACTCTTTGCAATCCCATGGACTATAGCCCATCAGGCTCCTCTGTCCATGGGATTCTCCAGGCAAGGATACTAGAGCATTGCCATGCCCCCCTCCAAGGGATCTCCTGACCTAGGGATCAAACCTGTGTCTCTTACGTCTCCTGCGTTGGCAAGTGGGCTGTTTATCACTAGCTCCGCCTGGGAAGCCCCCTAGGGCATCCATAATAAAGGACAAATGGTTTCATCTGCACCTTCCAACTTAAAGAAAGAAGTATAATGCCTGGTGGGCCTCAATGGGTTCTGGAGGCATCTTTCCATACTTGGCTTCAATTCATGTAAATGGTGGCACAAAAGGATGCCAACTTTAGTGGGGTCCAGAGTTTAAAAGAGTTCTTCAGCAGATCCAGGCCACGGTGTAAGCAGACCTACCACTTCGCACATTAGGGCCATACAACTGTGGCATTAGAGGTATCTGTGAAGAAATTATGTGGAGTTTATAGCAAGCCCAAACAGGAGAATTACATAGACATGGGGTCTTCTTGCCTGGAAAAATCTCATGAACAGAGGAGCCTGGCAGGCTACAGTCCATGAGGTCGCAAAGAGTTGGACACAACTGAATGACTAACACTTTCCTTATGGGATCTAGAGCAGATGTATTCTATTTGCATAAGATCATTATAAACTTCTTGCAAAATAGCTTCAGGAATGCCACTGAACCCTGGTATAAACAGAACACATGACCTCAGCTGTCAGTGTTCACACAGCCAGAACTTCCCATCATGAGCTCAAGTCTGTCAGATTCACCAACTCACAAGGTCAGGTGGGCTGACAGCACTCTAAGATGTACCGAATATACTCAGGGTTGAACCTGAGCAAAGACAGAGGGCCCTCTATGATCATTTGAAAAAAAAGCTTGGTTCTTGCTGGACACACTCTGGGTTAGATTAGTGTTACACTGTCACCCTCTCTGGGTCATCCTGAGGAACAGCAATGAGGGAGAATCATTGGGCAGAGCTTTGGTCACACATGCCAACATCAGTTGTATGTGGAAAAAGGAGCAGCCTGAGGTAAGAATATGCCAGAGACACACACAGGCACAAGTGGTCTGACTGGTTGTCCAGGGGCTATGAAATGGGTATGAAATGTGAAGATCTTCACAATACACATCAAGGACTATCCCAGACATCCACCGTGTCTACACTCTACATGCCAAGTAGAAAGAATTGTTGGGCCAGTTGACATTAACCATTAACACTGATCAATCCAATGCTCACTCAGTGGGTACATGAATGGAGATCCATGAGAGCAGGGAATGAAAGTTATAACTGGTCCAACTAGCATGGACTCCCCACTCACCAAGGTTCATCTAGTTACTGCCAACCAACCTACCTCTAAGAGGTCAATGCCATGGTACAGATACAGCACTACCATTCCTCAAAGAAGTCAACTAGCCATCTGATAACAGGTTGACCACACTGGATCCCTTCTGCTCTGGATGCAACAGCAATTAATCTTGACTGGAATCAACACACATTCTGATTATGTGTTTGCCTTTCCTGCCACAGGGAAGTTAATAGAGACTGCATTCAACTTGACTAGGCTATAACTGCTGCTGCTGCTAAGTCACTTCAGTCGTGTCCAACTCTGTGCGATCCCACAGATGGCAGCCCACCAGGCTCCCCCGTCCCTGGGATTCTCCAGGCAAGAACACTGGAGTGGGTTACCATTTCCTTCTCCAGTGCATGAAAGGGAAAGTGAAGTCGTGTCCAACTCTTCCCGACCCCATGGACTGCAGCCTATCGGGCTCCTCCATCCATGGGATTTTCCAGGCAAGAGTACTGGAGTGGGTTCCCATTGCCTTCTCCGAGGCTATAGCACCCTTATTCAATCAAACACCAATTCAATCTAGGTTTTCCTGTTACGGTAGTTAACATCTGTTGACTTTAAGGAGATTCTTCTCAATAATTTGAATGGGCCTCATCTAATCAGGGCTTCCTTGGTGACTCGGTCAGTAAAGAATCCGCCTGCACTGCAGGAGACCCAGGTTCAATCCCTGGTTCAGAAAGATCACCTGGAGAAAGAAATGGCAACCCACTCCAGTATTCTTGCCTGGGAAATCCCATGGAGAGAGGGCTACAGCCCATGGGTTCACAAGAATCAGACACAACTTAGCGACTAAAACCACTACCATCTAATCAGCTGAAAGGCCTTAAGAGCAACAGTGAGGTTTCCCTGAGGAAGAAGATATTCCATTGTGGACTGCAGCATCAGCCCCAGGAGTTCCAGACTGCTGATTTGTCGAATAAATCACGGACATGGCTAGCTAGCCCCCATAATTGTATAAGCCAGTTCCTTGCAATAAGTCTCTAAAGCTATAGATAGACACAGATATATCTCCTACTGATTCTGTCTCTCTGGTAGAGTCCTGGCTGATTTAAGGCCTGTGCCAGCATCACTATCTGAGGGCTTACTAAAACAAAAAAAGAGCATGAGAGTGGACAGAAAGCCTCTGGCTCCCAAATGATTGGTTTCCAGGGAACCCATAAGTCCACAGCTCAACTGTCTAAATCACCTGCTGTGGTATTCATTAATACAGATTCGATGTTAAAGACAAGACCAAGGAAGAAGAAAACTATTCAGGATCATAACTCTCCAGGCTAATAATCACAGATGGTGCCAAATCACATTTGTCAATGTTATCGATGGATGATAGAAATGGTAACCAGAGTGTGGCCAGTCTGAGGGGGTGCACGCACGTTCATCCAAAGAAGACTTTCATTGAAAAGTCTCCCCCTTGAGAAAATGGGCAGGTGCTGATGTTGGGGTGAAGTCAGGAGTCCCTGCAGGATGAATGCAGCATGACCCCCCACAGCCCCTCATGTGTGAAGTGACCGGATCAAGCCCTGAAAGGGGTCAGAAGCAGAGGAATGAGAAGTTGACCAGTCAGAGTAATGAGAGATGCTCCTCTGGAGTCAGGAAAATTGAACTGAAAAATGAAAACAGTCGGCATTCAGCGTTTGGAAATTACTTTTCTTGCTTTCTGGTTGTGACTTTATAAAAATCAGTTTAGGAAGCCACTGATTTGCCTTGACTGATGCTCTGATTTCACAGCGGGGTTTGTCTTCATCTCATGCTGAGCCCATGAAAGGACATTTATTACCATAGACCAACCCAGTGGAGGGTTAAAATCAGGGAGCTCACTGGGAACACGCCAGCCCAATGCGGGCATGGAGTAGCAGAACTTTTAAGGAACAGGAATGCATGCAGGCTTAAGTAAATGATGGTGGCTTGGGTTAGCAAATAATATTCCAGACAATCTCAGACCACAAAATAGTGCTCACCCTGGAAAGCTATAAAATTAGAACTTCAGACATTAGCTAGTTACCAAATTAAGACCATTTTATTTACCTTCCTCGCCCTAAGGGAGCCACATCTTTGTGTCCAGGTTGGCACCACAAGCAGAATGAACAGAAAGATGTCCGTGGGGGTGATGTGACATGTTTGGGTTGGGCCTATAAAGACTATACTGGCTGTCTTGAGTGAAAGAACAGAGCCCTTGTCAAAGGATTTGGTTTTTTCCATCTCTTTATGATCCAAGTTACCAGACCCTACGGAAGGGTCAAGGAGAGAGCTGGGGACTTCAGCTCAGGAGACCAACGGTGGAGCATCTGAAAACTCCACCATATTCGGGGACCCATTTTAGAGAATCCTGAGAGCTGCCCCATCAGTTGAATCACAAATTGTGAGAATGACAGGAGAGCAGGATCCATCAAGGCCACCTAACAAGCAACGGGCAGAACCGTCTCCAACCCCTCTGCCTCCACCTCCACCTCCCTCCAGACCAGCCCTCTTATGACCCCACGGCCCCTCTGCCCGGCCCTGAGCTCACCTTCTGTGTGCTCACCTAGGCCTGGGCCCCAGACTCGGACTCTCATCCTCCACTTTTGCTCTTGTGTTCTAGACTGATGTGCAGGACAGTCACCAGGAGACATTTCCACGTGACAGGGGATAAAGTCAGGCAGGTAGGTTTCAGTTTCAAGAGTCTGAGCCCTCTAGGACTAAACTCCATGTTTCACAGCCCCTGGAGCCTCTGCCCTCCTTCTATAGGTGAGGACCCTGACTCCTGGAGAGAAGTGACCAATCAAGGCCACACTGCAAGTTCCTGGCAGAGCTGAGGCTGCGTCCCTTGGAAGGTCAGTTCTAGAACCTCCCTGGAGCACTCCTTTCTCATCCTTCCAATTGTATGTTGATGTTACCGAACAATGCAGGTGAGTGTGCCCGATGCACAGTAAGGCCAAACAATGCTTAAACGTTGGAGTTTGGATCACAGAAAGGTTTATTATAGGGCCAGGCAAGGAGACGGGTGGCTCATGCCTTAACCCCAAAGTTATTGAAAGCTTTCATCATAGCCCTTTTAAAAGCAAAAAGTGAGGGAGGGGTGTGATTAATTGTTGCAAATTTCTTGGTATCAGATACTTTGTTCCTGAAGTTAGGTCATGGTCAAGTAACGATGTACCTGTAAATCACTACCAAATGAATATTATTCTGTCCTGACAAGAAAGGGCCAGGTCCCAAGGTACAGCTGTTACCCTCCAAGGTCCCCATCCTGGTTAAGAGGAGGCACCTCTCAGCTGGCAGCATCCTCAGGGCCAGGTCCCCAGACCCTGCCCAGTTGTCATTGCTAAAGGAGGCAGGCACCCAACCCAGCTGGCCTGCAGGCTCCTCAGGCTGCCCAAAGGCAGGGAGACAAGGTCCCACAGACTGCAACCCAGGCAGACCGCCACTGCTATTAGGTTGCAGAGACAAAGATGGGGGAGAGGTTCACTGCTGCCTCAAGGCCTGGGCCAAGGCTAGTGGGTGGCCTTGGTGAGGGCTCTGGACACAGAGCTCTGTGTCCCTATAGGACACAGTCCCAAGCCTGTTCTCTGGGCCCCCCAGCTCACCCACTGGCCCAAGGCCAGGTGAGCAGGAGGGCCTTGGGAGAAGGCCAGGATCTGCCTCTTACTTCACTCTCCACCTCACAACCACCACTCTACTGTTGTCTGAATCTCCTCACTGTCATTTCTTGACTGTTGATTGCCAGTGGGTGGGGCCCATTTGAGGCACTGACCAATGACTGAGCAGAACCCGTTGCCTAGTAACAGGGTGATGCTCAGCAGTGGCTGTGAGCTATGGCCTGCACTCACCGTGCTCTGTTACATTGGTATTTCTCTCATTTCAGTCTTTCAAAATAATATGAAAATTCTAATTCATTGATATTTTAAAGGAGAGGAAGCAATATAGAGACTAATCCAAAACAGCAACAGGTTCCAACTTCATTTTACTAGATATTCATTCTATAAGCGTGTGTATAATGCGGCATGTTGCCATTCTGAGTTGCGTTTGTCTTATGCGAAGATATTTGCATCCTTTGAACACCCATGCCAGAAGGCAGGGACCAAGGGGTCTGGGAAATAGCTTCTTTACTAGTGGATAAGCCATAGTCAGATAATCAAGAATCAAGTGCTCAGATTCAGCAGGTTATCCTTGTGGTGCCTACGAGTGGAAAGAGTAAGGGGAACTACCTCTCCTTTCTTTGCCTAGGAAAAATGGAACAACTTGCCCATGGTTTCCCTCCAGGAGATGCCAAAGTTTTGAAGGCTTCAAACCTCCGCTGCTGCTGCCTAGCACAGTCCATCTGTGAGGCTGTCTCTCATTTCCTCCTCCTACTGCCCAGACACCTCTGGTCTTCTGATGGATACTGGATCAAGGCTGAACATAAGAATGGCCTTTCCCAGACTGCTGCATCGGTGCCCCTTTTCAGGCTGCTAGGAATTCAGGTCTCCAGCTTCCCTAGCAAGTCATCTCAAGATAATAGAAACAAAGAATTCCCTGATGGCCCAATAGCTAAGACTCCATACTCCCATTACAGGAGGCATTCTGGGAACCAGATCCCACATGCCACAACAAGAGTTCGCATACTGCAACTAAAGATTCCACATGCTGCAACTAAAAAAAAAGAACCCTCATGGTGGTCCGGTGGTTAAGAGGCTACCTGCCAATGCAGGGCACACTGGTTTAGTCTCTGGTCTTGGGAGATTCCACAGCCATGGGACGATTAAGCCCATGCACAACTAGAGCCCACGAGCCGCAGCTCCTGAGCCCACACACTGCAACTACTGAAGCCTGTAGGCCTCGAGCCTATGAGCCGCGACAAGAGAAGCCAGGGCAAGGAGAAGCCCAGGCACGGCAATGAAGAGTAGCCCCCCTCGCTGCAACTAGAGAACGCCCATGTGCAGCAACAAAGACCCAGTGCAGCCAAAACTAATAACTGAATACATAAATAAAAGTTAAGAATAAAAGAAGATCCCATATGCTGCAAGAAAGATAGAAAATCCTGCATGCCTCAGCTAAGACTCAGTGCAGCCAAATAAATAATGAAATTAAAAAAGTAAAACATTTTAAAATAATTTTTTTTTTTAAATAATGACAGAAGCAGTGACCATATATGTAAAGAGCACCTAGAAAACAGGTCCTAACTCCAGCCTCTATGACAAACTGCCTTTCTGGGCCAGGTGTCCATCCATTCAAAACCCAGCTGAAGCACCACTTCCTCTGTGTATGTGAGGAAGCCTACTGTGAGCTTTTGAAGGAAGAGAATTGTCTTGATCATCTCATCTTTCTAGGTACTCAATATACAAATAAATAATTAGGGAATTGCTCCAAAATGAGAGGGTAATCTTGAAGACAGCTTCCTTATTTAAGAGTCTGTGATGACCCCAACCCCACTTTAGGAGTTGGGCCCCAGTGCCTGAGAAGCACAGAGAAGTGAAAGACCTAGGATCCTTAAACCCTCAGACCAACCGTGCTCGATCCAAGTGTTCCAACCCAGCTGGTCTCTGAGAAGTTACCTCTCTGAGAGGTAACCCCAGAAGTCACCTCTGGGGCACCGATGCAGCAGTCTGGGAAAGTACATGTATACATCATGTACACAGGCATAACAGAGATCTGGAGATTAGACTTGCCTCTTCCCCCACCCCCCTCCCTGTGGGCATAGATTAGTCATCTGAAAGCATTTTGAGATCTGTCATCACAGTGTGAGATGAGACGTTTCTTTAATAGGTGAGAAGATGGAACATTTCCCCAAGGGGGTGGAAGGAGAAGAATCTAGAGGGGTAGAGTGATGTACTGAACCACACACATGTTGAAGGGTGATCGATTCCCAGCTGACATTCTCAGTTTCCACTCTGGGTTTTCCTGACCGAAGAAAATCTTGACCAGGTTAAAGTTTCAATCTACTGCAGCAGACACAGGTGGCCATTTCCTCTCTGAACTCTTTGGGGACAGGGCAGGGACCTAGGAAAAGCTACTCAATACTTTTGATGTGGGACTCACATACAAAAGTCCTCCTTGATGCGGTTTGAAACACTGCCATGGTGTGCTTGGATAATAGCTAAATTAGCCCTTCATAAAGACTAGGAATGAAGGGACATCTAAATATAACTCTGGGACACAGTTTGAGAACTGCCTGTGGGTAGAATGCAAGAACCCCATCAAGAGGTACAAGATAGTAGAAAAATCAAACCCACCTCCCACTCCCCCTTTCCCAGTTCTAGGCGTTTTTTAAAGTTAGAGAAAAAACAGGCAGTAAGAGGTCAAATCAGGTCTCTGGACATCTCCACTCCTTCCAAGTGCCAGAGAAGAAAATGCTATTGTCTGTGAATCCGGAGCAGGAGGGGATTGGGAGGGAGGTGTTGGACCACCTGCTGTTGCCAGGCGGCAAACATCCAGCAAGGTTGTGCAGGTGATTTGTGGAGTCAGTGGGTGAGACCTTCTAACACTCTGGGCCCCTGGAGACAGCTTTTAGTAGAAACCTTCCATTTTTCTGGCATTTCACTAATTTAGCCAAGCCACTCTTGCAAAAAGTCTGACTATCCTTAGTCCCAAGGTGGGTGTGATTTAATTTAATGTAGGTAGGAGAGTGTTGGAGAAAGAGCCCTGGGCTGGGCGTTGAAAAGGTAGGTCCCAATTCTGGCTGGATAGTAAGTTACCTTGGGACCTTGACCTTGACCTTGAACAAATCAACCCCCTTCTCTGGGCCTCTGTTTCCCCAGCAGTAAAACACACAGGTTTGACCTTAGGCTCCCTCCACCCTGCTCCACCAGGCAACGCTATCCTGCAGTCGGTTCTATGACTGGTTTATCTGAGCAGGCAAAGTGTTACCCTGGAGCCCCACGCGGGGCAGCAGAGGCGGGGGCCCAGCAGAAGTCCTTTGAGTCCCTTCCCCGTTGGTTTCGGCCTCCAAGATGCCAACTTAAGGTGAGCAAGTGTCCGGCTCTGACGAAGGGGGCCAGTGACGGACGTGCGCCCTGCAGCCGCGAGGTGCCGCCCGGCGCCCCGGGCGCGCCACGTGTGGCTGGGAGGCGCGCGGGCACCCGGGCCGCAGAAGCGACTCTCCTGGCGGCCGCACCGAACCCAGAATGTGGCGCCGCCAGAGGCGTGGCCGGAGCCGAAGGGCCGCTGCCAGCCGGAGCCTGATGCCGGCCCCGCCGCGGGCCAACTCGTCCTTCCTGGACGTGACACGCTCCGCTCTCCCGCGACCGCGAACCAGGAAAAGCCGGGGACGCCCGGCAAGGTGGGGTGGAGGCGGCCATGGCAACGGGTGGGGCCCAGGAGGGGACGCGTGTGCAACGCTGCTCCCTCCACGTGTCACTGCGCGGCCCCCCGCTCACCGCCCCCGCCGTCTGAATAGCTGTTCTGTCTCGGCAGATCCCCGCGTCGGCTGCCGATTGTTTAACTCCCAGACTGGCTGGCTCTGTTGAATTTCCAGACGCCTCTCTGGGACAAGTCCTGGGGGAGGGGGGGTCGGAATCTGTTTTCAGGAAAAGCCGGGTACAAATAACCTTGCCTCTGGTCTCTTTTGATTCTCTTGCCATCTGCGCCTGCGACTTGGCGGGGACCATAACTCCCTTTAACAGATGGCAAAACTGAGGAGCAAAGCCACTTGGCCAAAAAACGCACTGCGAGATACCACTAACAGAAAAGAGAATTGCTATCCCTCCATTGTCAGTCTCTGGAGTGAAGCTCTGGAAAGCCCTCCTTAGCAGGGCTCAGAATTGAACAGGCCAGTCTCCCTCTTTTCCTGCCTGCATCCCCTGGTGAGGGGATGGCAGGCTTCAAGGATCTAAGCTGGGAGGGAGGGAGGACCTGGGTCCTGGACCTTGCTTTATGTTCCCTGGCTGCCTTTTACAGGATGACTCCACTTTCCCCCTCTTGTCTCCACCTTTCCTGGTTTCACTCCATCAGGGTGGGAGGCTAAGGACCGCTCCTATTTTCTCATTAATAAACCTGATTAAAGACCACTTAAGCGTTCTAACTCGTGGTACTTGGGCAAGATCCTTCCCCATCATGAGCCTCAGTTTTCCCACCTGTATAAGAAGATTTATATAAACCCCTAAGAAATTTTCCAGCACTAATATTCCAAGATTCTAATTCAGATACTTTCTCTGCTGTAAAGAGTTGACTTTTCTTCCTTTTCTCCATATCATAATTATACTTACCTCCCTAGCACCAGTGCAGGTAGCAGCACTCAATAAAAGCCTGTAAATAAGTATAAAGGGAGGCTTCCTTGGGGGCTCAGTGGTAAAGAATCCGCCTGTCAATGTAGGAGATCAGGGTTTGATCCCTGATGGAGGTCCCACATGCCCTGGAGCAACTAAGGCCATACACCAGGACTCTCTAGAGCCTGAGAGCTAACTCCTGAGCCCAAGTGCCCCAACCATTGAAGCCCACACGCCCTAGGGCCTGTACTTCACAAGAGAAGCCACCACGGTGAGAAGCCCATGCATCGCAACTGGAGAATAGCCCCCACTCACCACAACTAGAGAAAAGCCCACACGGGAATGAAGACCCCACACACAAAACTAAATACATTTTTTTTTTAAGTATAAAGGTTTTTCTTTTAAAATTTTATTTCTTTATTTATTTTGGTTGTGCTGGGTCTTCATTGCTGCCCAGGCTTTTTTCTAGTTTCAGGGAACGGGCCCTACTCTCTAGTTGTGCACAGACTTCTCATTGTGGTGACTTCTTTTGTTGCAGAGCACAGGCTCTAAGACTCGAGGGCTGCAGTAGTTTGTGGGTCCTGGGCTCTAGAGCACAGGTTCAATAATCTTGGCACACAAGCTTAGTTGCTTTGCGGCATGTGGGATCTTCCTAGATCAGGGATCGAACTCGTGTCTCCTGCATCGCAGGCAGATTCTTCACCCCTGAGCCAACAGGGAAGCCCCATTTTATATATAGTAGTATGTATATGTTAATCCTAATTATCTCTCCTACCCATTTAGGAATTTTTTAAGCCATGTTTGTCAAGACATGCTCTATAGATCACCTGAGTCTGAATCTCAGAGTGTCTGCTCCTTGGGTCACAATCATTAGAGCTGGAGAACATCAGTTTGAAGAATTTGACATTTATCATCCTGTGGTTGGAAACGTATTTCCATATGGTAGTATTTCTAAATGAGGAGACTGTGGCCAAACCTGATCAGTTTCATATAAGGTCTAGAACCAGAGTTTCCAACACTTACAGCTACACACCAACATTTTGCAGACTCTGAGTGTGTGTGTGTGTGTGTGTGTGTGTGTGTGTGTGTGTGTGTGATTAGTAGCAAATCTTTTTTTTCGAAAGGAAATCATATCTGGAAGCATGTATGTAAAGAAAAGCAGAGCTCCTCCTCCTGGTGAAGGGGGGTGGGTAGGGGGTGTTTAGCGAGCTTCCTCTGCCTCATTGCAACCCCTTCAGCACCTTCTTGGAACCCAAGGGTTGAGAGACCTGTCTTATCTTAGATGACATCCTAGAGATGACAGGAACTTGGTGTTCAGGTGGTCAGATCCAAGGTGGGAGAACCCTGGATACCCCCAGTGTCTGGTAAACCCCTCCAGGCTCCCTCACATCCCTCAAACCCATGAAGGCAGTTTACAGAGAAGGCTGCTTGGAGCCCCATTGTCCCCAAGAAGAGAGCATCTACATCTTGATCAATTCGAGTGTATTTATAGAGACCTCTCTGTTGAGTCCAGCGCAATAAATTCCAAGCAGTTTAAAACTAGTTCCTGCCCTCCCATTGTTTTCAACGTAGCTGGGGAGAAAAGACATAAATAGAAGTGATGACATTAAGCGGGTATATGCTGGGTTGGGGGTTAAGGGAGGTGAGCAGGCAGGTAAATCATCTCCTCTCTGGATTTGGGGTAGCTGGGGGAGGCATGGGGTGGAAAGGTGGGAGGGACAGCAGGATACTCTGACAGACAGGGGAGCTGGATCACTTTCCCTGCAGACACAGTCAGAGTCAAGAAAGCAGCAAATCAGGACTCAGGACGGGAACCCTTAACCCCAGCAGATTTAAACTAACTGGCTTGAGGGACTTGGGTTAGGGTTTAGGGCTTTACAGCCAAAATGTCCATCTTTCAAAGCTGCTTCTCCATAAACAACAACTCTATTCTTCCAGTGACACCCCACCCCCAACTGGTTCACTGGACTCTCTCACAAGCCCTGGCCTCCTACTGCTTGTTCCCTCTGCCTGAAGGCTTGTCCCCAAACATCTGCACAGCTGGATCCCTCATCCTGCCCCACACCTTACCAGCTGGGTTTCTTCCATCTGTCTTTGAATAAATATCACCCTTCCCCTCATTCTCAATATCCTCCCCTGTTTTATGTTCTCCATGGCATGTCTAGCTGGCCAGCATTCTGTATATTTACATATCAGTTGCCTCTCCCATTAGATGTGAGCTCCATGAGGGCAAAACGGTTTGTGTCCCGGTGACCAGAATAGCACCATATACACGTTGCTGCTGCTGCTGCCACGTCGCTTCAGTTGTGTCCGACTCTGTGTGACCCCATAGACAGCAGCCCACCAGGCTCCCCCAACCCTGGGATTCTCCTGGCAAGAACACTGGAGTGGGGTGCCATTTCCTTCTCCAACGCATGAAAGGAAAAAGCAAAAGGGAAGTCGCTCAGTCGTGTCCAACTCCTAGTGACCCCATGGACTGCAGCCCACCAGGCTCCTCTTTCCATGGGATTTTCTAGGCAAGAGTACTGGAGTGGGGTGCCATTGCCTTCTTTGATATACACAGTAGGTAGGCAATAAACATTCGTTGAATGGATGATGGTGAATGATAGTGAGTGGTTTCCCCTTAAGGATTCTCCATAGAATCCTCCCTAGGATGGAGCAGGCTGCGCACATTAGTAGGTCCTGGGGCAGTCTCACCAGGAGCAGTCACTGAGAGCGCATCGTAGATCTGAGCAGAAGGTACAGATGCCCAGTTGAACCAGCTCCTTACAGTGAATGACAAGGATCCTGGGGGGAGGAGGAAGACCTGGTCTTGAGAAGGACGGCCACTGGGCTTGGGAGAAGCAGGGGGAAGGCTAGGTCACCACAGACCCTGAGCCAGAGACCAAGGGAGAGGAGGCAGTCATATGGGAAGGGAGTTCGCTGAGGCTGGTGGCCAGGTGTCCCCTCTTATTCCTGGACTCAGTGCCCTTCACCTGCCCTTGACTCGTGGATGAGTCAGCAAGTTCCAGCCTCTGGGGCTCGTTGCCCCACTTCCCCCTGGGGCTGGACTGGAGGATCTTGCATGACATTAAGTAACACATCTGGGAGGGCAGGGCGGAAGGCTCAGGAAGTCGACAGTGGCCTGGGTACAAGGGTCACCCAGGGCCAAGCCTGGGTCTCCATATGGAGATCCCAGCCCAAAACATAGCTGGTGCTGAGAACTTGGGGGTGGGGAGGGACCCCCATCTCAGCTGAAAATCAGCACTGGAGGAGAAGCAGTTGAAGAAATGCAGTTTCAGAGCAGCAAATCATCATGGAAAATGAATGTGAGTGTGCCTTGCCTTAACCCACCACTTACAAGAAAACTAAATCGCTACCAAGGATAAACCAAGGGGCAGCTCCATATTTTAAAGAAGGACTCTTGGACTTCCCTGGTGGTCCAGTGGTTAAGAATCCACCCTTGAGCAGCAGCCGTTGAAGCCCAGTGCTCTGGAGCCCATGCTAAAATAAGGGTAGCTAGCAGAATGAAAAGCCCACGTACCGCAACTAGAGAACAGCCCCTGCTAGTTGCAACTAGAGAAAGCCTGTGTGCAGCCATTAGTAACTCATTTTTTAAAGGAAAAAAGAAGGATGCTTCTTGGGGATGGTGTGCATGGGTGAGCTCCCCTAGTGAACTGTAATTGTTACCTTTATGACTATTCAACTTCCCAGTAATAATCATTTGAAATGCAACATTCTTTTTATAACTTGCCTTCACTTTTTCCACATATTATTCTCATCTGATTATCAGAGGGCCCTAGGAAATCCCCATTTTACAGATGAGAACAGAGAGGCCTAGAGTGGATAAGCCATACAGTTTGGCCAGGTTTTCAGACTTGAAGATCTTTCCAGCCCAGTGTGATGTCTGCATGCGATTCCTACAACAGTTCTGGAAGGCTGATACAGAGCAGGAAGCTGTGATCCACACAAAAGAAGAAAAAACCCAAACCAGTGGGTAAAGTCTCCACCCAGATTCCTGACTGAGCCCAGGCTTTGGAGTCAAATAAGGTTTCCCACTCACTAGCTTTACTTAACACCTACTTGACCTCTGTGGGCCTCAGCTTCCTCAGCTGTAAAATGGGGGTGATAATATCCACATCACTTAAGCTATGAGGGTGAGCTAGAGTTTTGTATGTCATTGCTTAGAGCCATGCCTGACACATAGCTGCTATTTTTATGCCTGTCATTCTTGTTATTTTTACAGTATCTCACACTTCTTATGTGAAATATCCAGAGAGACGTGTGATGGAGTCTCCTCCAGGGGTGAGCAAGATGTCAGTGCCCCCCACCCCCCATTCCCAGGTTCTCCCTCCTCCCATGCTCTCACCCCTTGCAGAAGGTCACACCGGGCTGATTCTCTCCCAAGCCCCAGAAGCCTCCCTGCCACTGCCCAGCCCACCTCATAGCCGCCCACTGCCTTGGCCAGGGATGAATGGCATCCCCCAGGGCCCGGCTGGCGTGTGGTCACCCCGCCTCTGCCTGCAGCAGGGCCTGGAGCCCGGACATGCCTGGCAGGCAGCCAGTGCTTTCTTGGTAGGATGCCCCACCACTCCCTCCGGGGCCCTCTATTCTGGGAGCTGTAATTTAGACAACCTTCCCCGCCCCAGTTGCTATCTGTGGCAGCAGTCACCACCCCCTCAGGCCCTGCCCACCGCCACTAGACTGCCTTTTCATAAACAGCGCCTAGGCTGCCCTGTTATCTCGGGCGCCCGTGGCTCTGAAGAGGAGGCCCTGCCACCCTGGAGATACAAATGACCCCTCAATCCCGGGGGGAGAACCCAGCCCATGCGGGCGGAGGCGGGACGGAACCCTCACCCACCAGAGCCCAATATAGCAGCCCTCTGAGCTGACCCCGTGGTCTGCTGGGCCGGTAGGGTGCAGAGAAGAGGAGAGCCTGTCATTACACCCCCAACACTGTGGGGACTGGGTCAGCCTGGGCTGAGGTCTCCCCAGAGGCCCCTGCCTCAGCTCGTGCTCAGCCACAGGACCAGGGCCGTAGGTGGGGAGCAATCAGTGACAGCAGCAAAAGTGATGTTTCTAAAATGCAAATGTAAACAAGCAAACAAAAAAATAAAATGCCCTATGGACCTTAGGGATGAAACTCTCAACACTCTCTGCCCTTTCTACCACCTCTCTCACCTCGGGAGTTTTGCACTAGCTCTTGCCCTGCCTAGACACAGTTCTTCTCTTCATCTAGTTCCTACTCATACTGCAGATCTCGGCTTAGAGGTCACTTCTCATGGCACTTTTCCCTGCTATCACCACATGTACACACTCCTCCTAGGTCCTCCCCTTGGACTCAGATGAGAGTCCTTCCCTGGTCTGTCTCTCTCCCTTGCTGGCTGTAACGTTCCCAAGGCAGGAACTCTGTCTTGCTCAGATTGTTTCTAGCATCCAGGCCAGTCCTGCTGTATAGTAGTTGTTCAGGAAAAGTTTGTTGAAAGAACTCATTGATGAGTAAAAGAATGGTACATCTGCCCTCCAAGATGAGTGGGTCTCTCGGGGGCAGGGGTATTTGCTACTTTGGGCCCTTTATTTTCCCAGAAAGTCCCTTCTTCAGTGGTCTGTCCCTTTGTCCTGTAAGTTTACCTTCAGGCTTGCTGCACTGTCTGTCCATCCTGATCTGGAAAATACAATTGCTATGGCCTTGGGCCTGCCAGAGGGGAGCCCCGAGGGACCATGAAGAGGCACCGTGGGATCCTTCAGGTGAGAGAGAGGAAGGCACAGAAGGAAGGAGTCTGCAGGTCATGGGTCACTTACAAGCAACATTTCTGTTACTAAGAGGCAGAGAGGTTGTGCTCACCAAATGGGCGGAGTGGGTTCTTATTTTGGCACTTCATGCTGTAATTCCTCCAATCACAGGCTTCCCTGGTGGCTCAGCTGGTAAAGAAACTGCCTGCAATGCAAGAGACCTGGGTTCGATCCCTGGGTTGGGAAGATCCCCTGGAGATGAGAACAGTTACCCACTCCAACATTCTGACCTAGAGAATTCCATGGACTGGAATTCCATGGGGTCACAGAGTCAGACACTGAGCGACTTTCACTTTCACTCTTCCAGTCGCACGCTTTGCACTTGGCTGGCTCCAAAGACAGACACGGCAAAGAATAGCCTACAACTACAGCAGTGAGGCTGGAATAAGATTATTCTACATGTTAACCCCCATTAATTATTGGAGGAACTTTGAATTTTGAGTCTTTCTGCATCCAAATTGTATCTCCTCCATCATTTCTCTCACCCTGAAGTTTCACTTGAGCTTGTCCCAGACCACCAGCCCAGGAGGCTGGGAAAATATGGGCACCGCAGCTGCTTCTACCTCCTAAGAGCCTGAGACCTTATAGCCACGAAACCAAGGTCTAGAGCCCAGGCCTTTTAGAGAGACAACAGTGGCAGCTATGCACACCGCCTCCCTGCTCCTGGAGGCTGCATGATGAGTGGCCAAAGCCAGGCCTGGCGAGGCCATCAATCTAGTGGTGCAAATAGAGGGTGAACTCTGGTCGGTCCATATCCAGCCATGAGCCCACCTCAGGGTCTTTACACTTGCTGTTTCCTCTGCCTGATGCTCTTCCCCTCACGTTTTTCTAGGTCTCACTCCCATGGGTCTTTGTTTAACTGACCCCTTCACACTTAGACCTTCCCTGGTCACCCTATTTAAAAGGAACCTCCTTGGATTTCCCTGGTGGTGCAGTGGTTAAGAATGTACCTGCCAATGCAGGGGACACCAGTTCAATCCCTGGTCCAGGAAGATTCTATGTGCCACTTAGTTCCAAGGTCAACCAGTTCCATGTGCCATGACTACTGAGCCTGAGTTTTAGAGCCCACTCACTACAACAAGAAAAAGCCCACATGCAGCCAAAAATAATTTTTAAGAAATAATTAAGTAATAAATAAATAAACTAAATGGAAAACCCTGGACTTTCCTGGCAGTACAGTGGCTAAGATTCCACTCTTCCACTACAGGGGGCACAGGTTCCATTCCTGGTACCTCTGGTCGGGGAAGTTTCACATGCCACACAATGGGGCAAAAAAAATATAATAAAATTTTAAAAAGGAACCTCCCTCGCTCCCACCCCATTTCCCTGCTTTAGTTTTCTCCATAACACTGTGCTGTGCTGCGCTTAGTCACTCAGTCATGTCCGACTCTTTGCAACCCCGTGGAGTGTAGCCCACCAGGATCCTCTGTCCGTGGGATTCTCCAAGCAAGGATACTGGGGTGGGCTGCCATTTCCTACTCCACTCCATAGCACTGCTGCTTATCTAACATACAGCTTCCTTTTCTCCCTCCTTCCCTCTCTTCTCCCTCCCTCCCTTTAGCCTCTCCTTCCTTCCACTGTCTGTCTCCTTTCTACAAATGTAAGAAACACATATCTCTGGTTTAGTTCTCTATGACTGTGTAACAGATGACCCTAAATTTTTAACAGTTTAAAACTAGTGTTGATTATCTCCCCCAGTTTCTGGGAACCAGGAACCCTCACAAAATTGCAGTCACCTCAAGGCTTCCCAGGTGGCACTAGTGGTAAAGAACCTGCCTGCCAATGCCAATGCAGCAGGCCTAAGAGACACAGGTTCTATCCCTGGGTTGGGAAGATCCCCTGGAGAAGGAAATGGCAACCGGCCCCAGTATTCTTGCCTGGAAAATCCCATGGTCAGAGGAGCCTGGCAGGCTAATGTTCATAGGGTCACAAAGAGTTGAACACGACTGAAGCGACTTAGCACAAGCCCTGACCAAGGCAGAGGGTTTGTATTCAAACTGACTTGTGTGATTGCTGACAGGCCTCAGGTGTGCACTGGCCGCTGGCCAGAGGCTTCAGTTCCTTGCCCTGTGGGCCTCCCTATAGGACTGCCCATGACTTGGCACCTTGCAGCCACGAGAGCAAGTGATACAAAAAGAGGAAGGGCAAGAAAGTGAGAGACCCCCCAGGAGGGAAGCCACAGTCTTATAGCCTAAATTGGAAGAGACACTCCTTTGCTGCTCTGCCCAGTGCCACAAGGCACTCAAGTCATCCCTGGGTGTGGCCACCAGGAAGCCAGCATCACTGAGGCCATCTTGGAAGCTGGCTACCCATCTCCAACATGTCCTCAACACAGAGAAGATGCTCAAGAAGCAGTTGTAGAGTGAAAGAATGAAGGTAGGAATGATTTCAGCAGAAATCCGTTCTCATGGGGCGCTAAGAACTGTGACTAACACCCCATCCCTGAAGGGTCTGGACCACATTCAGCTTCCCTCAGCCCCCCACTCTGTCCCCATGATGCCCTCTTACAATTCAACCCCACCTCTTCCCAGCGACGTGACCCTGGGCAGGCTCCTAAACTCACGGGCCTGTTGTGGAGATGAAAAGAGAGGAGTGTTTAAGCATAGTAGTGTCTGACTCACACAGTCCTCAAGAAATGTAGCCATCATGGGCAGCACTGTGTGTTACTAATACCAGCGGGGTCAGGGGGAAGCCAAAGTATCTCCCTAACTTCAGGAGCATTTTAAGAACTGGGTGTGTACATGTGTTTCTGTGTTTACTCTTCCAGGAGAAGTGGCTGAATGGAGCTGTCCAGGGTCTCAGTGCCAAGGATGTCATGTGGTCCAGATACCAGGTTTATCACTTGGGCCAGAGATGGTCACGTGATGGGGCCTTAGTCACCCAAACAAGCAGGACAGATTGCTGAGTACATGGACTGCTGTCCATTTACGCAAAGTGAGAATTGTTCAGTCATGTCCGACTCTTTGCGACCCCACAGACTGCAGTCCATGGACTTCTCCAGGCCAGAATACTGGAGGGAGCAGCTGTTCCCTTCTCCCAGGAATCTTCCCAACCCAAAGACTGAACCCAGATCTCCCGCATTGCCGGGGGATTTTTTAACATCTGAGCCATGAGGGAAGCCCTTATACTAAGTAGCATGTGTTAACACCAGAGGTGTTAACCTCTTTGCAGGAAGGGGAGAACAGGGCAGATGGTGTCAGGAAACTTTGGGGAAATTTACATTAAAAATGCACCATGGTACATAATCACACAGAGAGTGTATGTAATAAACTCAGGCCAATCACCGATGGACCACAGATTCAAAATGCTAGCACTGGACTGTGGTCTTCTTGAAGGCAATGAGAACCTTGTGTCTCCTGATCAAAGGAATGAATGCATGAATGAACAAAAAAAAAGAAAAAAAGTGTGAACTGCCCTAAAGGTGGGAATCTTGGAATCTTTGCTTGTTAGCAGCACATCATCCCCCTAGGTGTAATCGCCTCAGGACAACTGGTTGGCTTCAAAAGCTCTGGGTTCAAGTTTTGCCTTATCCACCCTACTGACTGTATGACCTTGGACTGGTCACCTAACCTCTCTCAGCCTCATTTTCCTCGTCAGGAAAATAATATGAATTACAGAGAGTCGTTTTTCTTTTAAATTGAAAAAAATTATTTATGTTTTGGTCACACTGTGTGGCTTGTGGGATCTTAGTTCCCCAATCAGAGATCAGACCCATGCCCCCTGCAGTGGAAATGCGAGTCCTAATCACTGGACCACCAAGGAATTTCCCAGAGAGTGTTTCAAAGCTCCAAATGCCACTGAAAATATGAGGAATTCTTACTTCGGGTGCACCTGGATTTAGGCAGTTTAGTTCAGTCGCTCAGTCATGTCCAACTCTTTGCAACCCCACTGACTGCAGCACACCAGGCTTCCCTGTCCATCTCCAACTCCCAGAGCTTACTCAGACTCATGTCCATTAAGTCAGTGATGCCATCCAACCATCTCATCCTCTGTCATCCCCTTCCCCTCCTGCCTTCAATCTTTCCCAGCATCAGGGTCTTTTCAAATGAGTCAGCTCTTCCCATCAGGTGGCCAAAGTATTGTAGTTTCAGCTTCAGCATCAGTCCTTCCAATGAATATTCAGGACTGATTTTCTTTAGGATGGACTGATTGGATTTCCTGGTTGGATTTAGGCAAAAGGAACCAAAAGAAAAAGTTCCTATCAACCTGCCCTCAAGGCCTCCGACTTCCATCAGCACAGGCTTGCCTTGAGGTAGGGAGATTCCAGGGTGGGGCAGTTTGCTCAGAGGAAGGTGTAAAAACAGGCTGAGCTGCCAACCCTGTCCTTTGTTAGCAGATTCACAGTCAGCTGGCCAGGTTGCAATACAACTGAGGCAGCTTGCTTTGGTCTTATTCCAGGCCTAAGGCCACACCCTACACCAGTAGATGAGAGGAAGACTCCTGCAGCCCTTCAAGCAACAAGTATTTCTTGTGCAGCTGCTGTAGATCTAGGTCTGTGCTAAGTTCTGGGGATACTGTGGGAGCAAACACACCATGGCCCTCTCCTTGTGGAGCTGACAGTCTGGTGGGAGGCAGATATTAATCAACCACCCAGGACAAGCTCAGGGTGCTGTAGAGATGCAGAATGGGAGGTCCTGACATCAAGGTGGGAGGAGGGATCATGGGCATAACAAATTTTCTTTTAGAACTGACATACAAGCTGAGCTCTGAACTCAGTGAAAGACCATGGCTGGAGTGGAAAGAGTCTACAGCCTGGGCAAAGGATCTGTGTGGCAGCACATTTGAAAATCTGAACTAAGGCTCAGTGTGAGGAGGTGTGTGTGTTAGTTGTTCCGTTGTGTCTGACTCTTTGTGACCCCAGTGACTGTCGTTCACCAGGCTCCTCTGTCCATGGAATTCTCTCGGCATGAATACTGGAGTGAGTTGCCACTTCCTTGTCCAGGGGATCTTCCTAACCCAGGGATTGAACCCGTGACTCCTGCATTGCAGGCCGAGTCTTTACCATCTGAGTCACCAGGGAAGAGGGTACACCAGGGACATGAGGCAGGCAGAGACTAAATCACTCTGTTCTCTTTAATGTGACATTTTGCAAAAATGGAGACAGGAGTGGCACATTTCAGGTTTCTGAAGCTGTTTCCCAGGAGGGCCTAAGAAGCGAAATGAGAGGAAATACCTCAGCAAGTGGGATCTGAGTCAGACAGCAGGGACTTCCAGGCCCAGAGGAGGCCCTGCGGGATTACTTTGTCTACTTCACCTGTAGTGGGGGTCTGCCACATAGAAGAAAGAGTGCTTGCTCCTTTACTTCTCTGCCCCGTTGCCTCTGCCACCTTACTCCCCATCCTTCCTGCTGAGAGAGGACAGTTCAGACAGGGTGAGCCTGTTGTATGGAGAAGGGACTAGGGCTAGGGAAGGAAGTGGGGTAAATGTTACCTGAAAAGCTAATTTCACCTCTTGGCTGGTGAGAAGCCAAAGACATAACTAAGCCTAAGAGCAGGAGAAAGAAGGGTTAATTACTTGCAACCAGTAAGGAGAACACTAGGGATCTTTCCCAAAGCAGTGTCTCTCTGAGCAGCAAAATTGTAGAAGTTTTAAGCTAATGGTAAATGCATATTCTTGAAGGGGCTTGGGCAGTATATGCACATTCTGGAAGGGGCTTGAGCAGAGGAGATTCAGCATAGAATTCAGGAAAGGTGGACAGAGTTCAAGCTTTAGCTGATTGAAGTCGGAAAAGATCAACCCATCACTCCTTTTGAACTCAGCATGTAGTTATCATTCTTCACCTGGGTGGGGGCCTTAGTTACTGCAGAACTCAAAGACATGGATCAGATTGTTATGTATATTCCTTAAGGAGGAATTAGATCTCTTTTATCTCTGAGCTATTATTTCTTGTTATCGCTGTTTCTTTGTTTCTGCCCTTAATGACTGAGACCTGTTTAAGAGCATGCATTGTGACCAGGCTTAGATCACAAAATGGTCTAAGGCCAAAAATGTTCTCTCTGATGTCAAGAAAGCCAGCTCTGATTCTCTTTCCTCCAGGGACCTCCCCTACCTATCTGCTTACAGAAAGATGCAGGGGTAGAGAGGTGTTCTAGGGTATCTATCTCCAGGGTGTTCAGGGAAGGCAGAAGAGAGAGGGAAGGGGACAGCTGGCAGTAGCCAAGAACAAGAATTGGGGTGAGCCAGGGAAGGAGAGTGGTCAAGATACAGCATCCCTGGGGGATGGTAGCCCTGGATTATGAGTCTCTTCCTTTTCCTGGAGGCACCTCAAGTTCCAGTTGCCTTACCTGCTGAAGGACAAGACAGAATAGCCTGACAGTCGTAAATAGAACAGATCTGCCAGTTGTTCTCTGACACTCTTTCTGACACTGCTCTTTTTTGGCCACACAGTAGGCGTGGCATGTGGGATCTTGGTTCCCTGACCAGGAATGAAACCCATGCCCCCTTTCACTCCCTGCAGTGAAAGCTTGGAGTCTTAACCACTGGACTGCCAGGGAATTCCCTCTGACACCCTTTTGGAAAGAACTATTTGCTTGTCTGGGTCTTCTCTGTAACTTATAACTCCTGGATGGCAGGGTCTCTGTCTTGTTCAATGCTGTATCTCCCAGTACCGGATGCAGATATTTGTTGAATAAATGAAAGCACAAACACAGAAATACTGTATTGTAGTGGTGATCTGGAGAGCAGGAGTCAGCCGGCAGCTACTGATGCGACCTTACTGAAGATCTGAGCCTTGATCTATGTTATCACTAGATTCTTCCAAGGATGGGGGGCAACTCAAGAAGGCAACTCAAAACTTAGAGACTTTTGATGCAGGTCATGTAATGTTCGGATTAGGAATAGAGACCGGCAGCTGACTGCCTGGGTTCAAGTCCTGTTTCTGCCTCTTCCTAGCTCTATTGATATAGGACAAATTACATACTACTCTGTGCCTGATTTTTTTCATCTGTAAAAAGGGGGAACTAATAGATCATAGGCTTGAGGTGAGAATGAAGAAAGCTGAGGCTTTTGGAACACTGCTTGGCACACAGTGAGCTCCATCAATGTCAGTAATTGTTGTCTAGGAAGGAAATGAGACACCTGGAAAGGAATCTATCCAGTCCTGATCCCTAAGCCCCAGCACAATGCCTTAGACACTGAGCACCTACAATGCCTGAATGGGGTCATTCCCAGTGGCTTCTTCCACTGAGCCCACTTGCATTAGTTGCCAGATCCCCAAGGGCCTGTGCCTTCTGTAGACAGAGAAATGCTGACCTGAACACTGGGGTTGGCCACAATTGGGATTGCTACACAGTGTCCTTGGGCAAGGTGCTTTCTTAATGTGCTTCTGCTTCCTTATTTGTAAGACTGAAATGCTAAAACCCATCTGCCAGGATTGATGTGGGGATTATGTGCCTGACACCAGTTGGTGCCTGGTGTCTGAAACGCAACTCTCCCGGTGGCGATCCACTCCTCTCTGGTCTGTGCCCCTCCTGCCCACCAAGCCGACCAGAGAGTCAGAGGCCACATTCCTGGCCTTCTGACCTCCCCAGCTCTACCACGGAAGCCTCCGGCAAGATCACACCCTCTTCGTGAAGACCAGCTGGAAAGCTCCCGCCCCAGCTGCCTGAGTCAGAGTTCATCAGGGACTCCTGTCCCTGTCACCTCAGATGACTCCTGTCCCCACAAGTTCTCCGCCAGATGGACTAGCCTGCGTTCTAAGGTGAACCCCATAGTGGGGGAGGAAATTCTGCAGCCTGAACGCTGGGCAGAGGCCTCAATCTGCTGGGGGCAGGGATAGGGTGGGGCAGCAGGTAGGAATTCCCATTCCTTCTGTCCCCATCTTTAGATACATGACTGGTCATCCAACTTGCTGACTCACTGGCACGATGAGAGGAGAAAGTTTAAAGAGAGATAGGTTTGTGTCCTGAAAAGTTTAGTGCAGGGAGAACTAGGAATTTCCACATTTATTCCACAAAGGCACTTTGCAGGAAGCCCCCATGAGCCTTGATATTCCCAGCTACTCACTATAGAGAGTAGTGAGTTCTCTCTACTTTCTCAACAGAGTAAGTTCTCTGTCCATCCCTCCCCCAGCCCCAGCAGTAAATTTGGAATCAAGATTAAAAGGGCTAATTGCATCAGAAGCCTCCTGAGAGCATGTGACCCTGGACAAGTCATTTGATCTCAATTTCCCTGTTGTAAAGTGGGAATAAATCTGAAGGGACCCTGGTGTGAAGAGTTTAGGAGGGAACACAAATGGAGCACTAACATTGAGACAAGAACACAGCAGGGCACTTGTTTCATCCAATAACAAATATCCAAGGCCTACAGTGCCAGGGTCTATATGCTAGGGACTAGGGGACATTAATAAATAAGACGAACTTGGTCTCCTGATGTCTCCTGTAGGGGAAGTAGGGTGGCAGACACTAAATGAGAAGGGATAGTGTGGAGTGATGATTAAGACAACTAGGTTGGAGGCCCCCCACGCCACCATTCACTAGCTGGGTGGCCCTGGACTAGCTAACTCTTTATGCTTTGATTTCCCAACAGTAAAGTAAGCCACACCCCCACTTCATAGGGTGGTAAGGATTCCATGAATTGACACATGGAAAAATACTTATGTTACCTGAAAATTCTTGGTAGGTGTGGAGCCACTAGACACAAGCCAAAGAGTGGGAGAAGAAAAGATTTATTACTTACAGCAAGCAAGGAGATCTTTCCCAAAGTAGTGTCTCTCTAATCAGCAAAACTGGGGAAGTTTCAAGCTAAGGGTACATTCGTTCTTGAAGGGGTTTTTCTGGTATATGAGTATTCATGAAGGGGCTTGATCAGAGGAGATTCAGCATAGAGTTGGGGCAAAGGTCAACAGAGTTCAAGCTTTACTTGATTGAAGTCAGAAGGGTCAACACCGTCATTCCATCCTCCACCTGGGTTGGGGCCATAGTTCCTGCAGAACTCAAAGATATGTATCAGATTGCTATGTATCCCTTGAGGAGGAACTTGGACTCTGTTTTTATCACTGAACTATTTTTTCTTGACTGCTTTTCCTGTGTTCTTTTCTTAAGCTCGTTAATTACTGAGACCTGTCAATGATAATCACTCTGGCCAGGCTAAGATCACAAAATAGCTTAGGAAAAAATGGCCTCTCATGTCAAGAAGGCCATGCCTGATCTCCTTCTCTGGGGCCCCCCGACCCTATGTGCTTACACTTGCAGCATCTACTATGTGATCTGTTAGTACACATGTGGTTAGTATAATAAAAGGGGCTGCAGGATGCATAACAGGGCAAGAGATGATGTCCAGGCTGAGCTTCTTCAGCAAATGGGGTGGGTGTGGTCCTGAGGCAGAGAGGGCCCCAACAACAGGGCAAAAGAAAAAGGTGAGGGGTGAAGACAGGGGTTTGAGTGAGCTCCTTCCAGTTGAAGGAGCTGGGACACTGGGAGTTACTGGTAAGAGTTTCAAGGGTCAGGTTTGCAGCTTTAAAGCGTTTGTTTCCTTTTGTATATATGTAAGCATGGCACACATTTGTCCTTTCATCAATTACCCCTAGCCCCTGGCACAGAGATTAGGGTACTCCTTGACTGACCCTGCTACCTCTGGTTTCCAGCCCTACCAGCTCCCAGATGACTCAGACCCTTTGCATTTGCTCCTTCTCTTCTTCCAACAGTGCAGCCAGGGAGACTAGGGAGGGCTGAAGTTAGACCCAGACACGGGAGTGCCCAGCTTCTTCCTAGCTACACAGTCCCTTTGTGACCCCATCTGAGTTAGCTGTGCGGGGGTTTGAACTCAATTTTTGCTGCTGTCAACATTCAATCGTTAAGTGCTGCGACCTAGTACTATACCGGGTTCATAGTGTGTTCTCAGTAAATTTCTTTCCTCTCTAAACATGATCTCTATTCCTCACCACGAGGGTGGGAGGGCATAAGGGTGGAGCGGGTGTGGCTAGGAAAGGACTCAGGAAGCGAGGAGAGAGTCGGGGCTTTTATTTACAACACTACTTGCAAAGGGGCAGAGTCTGGTCCCCAACTCAGTGTATACAGGATAGGAGAGCGGGAAAGTCCGCAGTCCTCTGTAACTTGTAACCGGGGTAAGGGTCCCAAGTAGCGGGGCGAAGTGACTCCGCCTGGAGGGCAGAGGGCACCCAGCCAGCCCTGCTTTGCGCACATGGGAGAGAAACTGCTTTTCCTGGGCGGGGTCAACCGAAGCCTACCCTCGCTTAGGAGCCCAGAACAGAATGAGGGCTGGAGGTGGGGGTGCATTTCTGCAAGTCCCAGGGATCAGAGCTCTGGAGGCGGGGGTGGAGAAAGTCCATTGCCCAGGCACCTCCAGGTGTGTGGGCGGGACTTACGTAGAGCCCAGGAGCCGCTCTAATGAGGGTGCCCCCCACCCACGCTCCTCTGAAGGGATGCGCTACATCTTCACCCTCCTACCCTTCCCGGCGGCGCCCAATCCCACCTTCGCTCGCGTTCCGGGAGCCTGTGGAGCAGCCGGGAGGCGTGGCCTACCGGCGGCCCGCCCCTTTAATGTGCTCCGACGCCGCTGTGATTGGACAACCGCTTGTGACGTGCGGAGACTGCGGTGGGCTCCGGTGCTGCGGCAGCCGCAGCGCCAGCCGCGGCTCCGGCTCCGGCTCCCGGGTATTTAAAGGGGACGCGGCGGCGGCCCGGGGGGATGGGGGGCAAGTGGAGGGGACGGCCCAGACGCACATCACCCACGGCCCCTCCGAACTGGAGGGACTCGTGAGAGCCGAAGCCCAGAAATCCGGGGGTGGATAAGACACCGCATCCCCTCCAATTCCCGTAAGCACCCCTTGCTCCATCCTGAGCCCAAATACCTCAGCTAGCCCGTGTCCCCTGACTCTTTACACTCCAAACTCAGCCGGGACAGATCTCTGCCGCCGCCGCTCCCCACGTGAGTCCTGGACTCGCCGAGGTAGGGGAAGGTTGGGGTCCCAGAGTGGGGTGGGGGCTGCGCTGGGTCTGAGAGCGCTCCTTCACGCGCGTGTCCGTGGGGGAGTCGCTGGAGCAGAGGAATGAGTTCCTCTCCTACCCAAGGGACTAGGTGTCCGGCTATCGCTCCATTCCCAACACAGACAAGGCGAAGGAATCCGTGCTCCCTTGCTCCCTGCCACCCACGAGTCCCCTGGGCTCCCGAACTGTCTATCATCCCTCCACCACCCGTCCCCCGCCGCCCCGCACTGGAGCAAAGCACCGGCCAGCTGAGGGTGTGCCAGAGTGCCTGCTTCCCAGCCACCTCTAAAAATATCTCTGCCCGGACTCCACCGGCAGCTGCCACCTCCTTGCCCATTGAAGATCCCCTCCTAGCTTGTCTACCCAGGCAGTGCAAACACAGAGATGACTCCTGGCACGAGAGCTCCAGGACGTCAACCCAACTGTCAGGACAATAAGCTCACAACCCAGGGGAGTCTCCAGGGCAATAGAGGAAGTTCTGGCTGCAGTTTTCCCAAGAGGCAGCAGAGATCCTTGAGTTCTTGTTCTAATCCTGATTCTGATGCTGTGTGACCCAGGATGTTAGCTTGACCTCTCTGGGCTTTTGTTTTTCTTGTTCACTGCTAGTGGTGAAGGAAGGGACCAAGGAAGAAACCACGGTGAAGTTGGGAGTGCTGTCTGGGGGAGGGGGAGAATTCCAGCTTAGTGGTGGAAAGTGATTTCTAGTGATTGATACTACGAGACCTAGTCTTGAGCAGAGGACTTGTTACTGTAGGATTTCTGGGATCCTTGGCCCTGCCACATCCTTATCCTGCAGTTTCTTGTGGAACACTGCCCTGTGGATTCCAACCATCCATTAATGGGAATTTTCAAACTTTATTCCCCTACCCCAAAGGTGTCCTCCCATCCTGTTCCCATGGATATAATGTAACAACACTTGTGTAAAAAGGTATAGGGGTGCGAGGGGCAGGTGTGGGGGTGGGGGAAACACTGGCTTTAGGTAGAACTAGAATATGGACTCCCTGCCAGCCCAGTGAAACCCTTCTCTCCTCTGCTCTAGCCTGCTGGAAAAGCTGTCCCTCTTTCCTCTGAGGGACTCTATTTGGTGACCACAAGAGGATTCAGTCACTCAGGAGAAAGCTTCCAGAGGTGAGTGACCTCTCTGAATGTCCCAAGAGCCAGATTTCAATGGGGCCTGGGGTGCCTCTGACTACTGTGGAGTAGGGGTGGGTGTTGCAGTATGGCCTTCTCAATTTCCAGGGGAAGAAATCCAGGTTGTCTGGCTTTCTGCTCTGGGGACTAAAACAAACAAGGGCAACTCACCAACAATAAACGTTTGTCTAATTTCCCTGAATACTAGTATTAGATGAAAAGAACCTAACTTTTGCTGAGAAGTTTTGAACATGATTAAAAACAATTAGACTATTCCACCAAATTAAAAAAAAAAAAAAGAACCAACGGCAAAGCAATGAAAGCTGGTCTCTTGGGGATTCCTAGAGACCCTTTATCTTCATATCTGCCTGGCATGTGTCTGTCCATGTTTGCTTTTACAAGGGGTGTGGCATCCTTTGACCTTTCCTCTTTGGACTCACCTGTCCCCTGGAGGACATGTGATATCAGCCAGGATTCTGGAAGGCTGAAAGTCCGTCTAGATGGGACCTGGGGACAGCCCTCCCACCTCTAACCCCCCAATCATGCCTTTCCTTTACCTCACATTGCCTCCCTCCCCTTCTCTCCCATTTTTTGACCTACGTCTCCTCTCCCAATTCCTTCCCTCTTTTTGCCCACTGCCCCATTCAGCTTTGGCCACAACTAGACTCCTAGACTACAAATTCTTAGGGAAAAGGTTGAAACCCACATTGCATGTGTAGCCAGGGAGTGGGGGCAGATGGGGTACCTCAAGATGGAGGGAGGCCTTCCTCCAGTGCCCTGCCCCTGCAAAATCCCAGCCTCTTTCTTGAGAAGCTGTTGCTTCTCCTTGCTGTCCTGGGATGGTCTGGGGACAGTCACCTTGACAAAGTCAGAGGGGTACCCAGTGTCACCCACTCTCACCACCAGAGGGCAGCAGCCAGCCAGACCTTTGCTCCTTCCCCTGTCTAGTCTCCTGGCTCACAGTAGCAGTCCAGATTTGTCCCAGCTGCATCTAGTCTTTCATTTAAACCCAGGGTGGAGGGGAGCAACTGGGTGTTGTAGGTTTGAAGCAGCATTGGTGAAGCCCCTGTGAAGCCAAATCCTGTCCCCAAAGTCATGTAGCAAAATCTGGCAGAAATTTCAACCTGACTCCTGGCCGACTGCCAGTCTCTAGAAGCATCAGGGAGTGAGACAGTCCAAGATCACCCGTGGTACCCAGGGGTCCTAGCCCTCCAGCTGCAGTGGATGCCCAGCCCTGGGCATCTGCCTCTTCCCTTTTGAGGACAGAGGGCAGGCAAGGCTGTGGCCAGGTGTTCATGAACTAGGCTTTGCCCCATGGAAACATCATAGCCTTGGGCAAATTATTTAATCTCTGAGTTCTTTTCGTCTGCTGAATTCATGGAATTGTGATGAGCAAGGACAGAATATGAGTGAAGCTGATCTTGTAAACCATGATGTACCATACACAAGAAAGGGGCAATGAACAGATAGAGAAAAAAAACACTGGTCTCAGACTCTAAGATCTGGTTTTGAGATCTGCCTCTGCCATATATAGTGGGTGATGTTTTGCACAAGTTGATTACCCTTTCTAGGTCTTCAATAATATCTTTAACCTTTCCAGCATCATGAGGGATTGTTAAGAGGATGCCTAGCAAGGGCCTTGTGGTCCTTAGCTTATTTGATGGGCTGTTTTTACTGAGTGGTTCCTGGGGCTCAGGAGAGGGGATAGTATCAGGTGGATGTTAGTAGTGGAAACAAAGCCACCTGACTGGGCACCCTCACACGGACCTTGTATGGTTGTCAGGAGCTCTGGACCAACGGCTGGAGGCCAACAATCCCTACAGGTGGTGCTCAGGGTGATGTACGGACAATGAGCGGGTGTTTTCCAGTTGCTGGCCTCCGATGCCTGTCTAGGGTAAGTGGGTCCCTCCAGGGGTCTCTTAGGATGAGGCCTCAGCTCCATGTCTTTTAAGCCTGCTCTCACCTCTATTGCACCTCCACTAATCCCTGGAAGCTTCCATCCCAAGCGTGGGGCCCTGGTGCTTTATATCTTCAAGTTCAGGAATCCTGGGCCACTGAAACTCGGATGTTGGTGAGACCAGAGAGTGACTGTAGGCATGAAGTTGATGGGACAGGGGAGGCAGATAGCCAGGTTCAAATCCCAACTCAGAAGTTAGGAGCCTTGGACTTCCATTTTACAGGATGTGCCAGGCCATAAACATCACAGGAATATTGGAAAGGGAGTTAGGAAGAAACCAGAAAGAGGAGTGGTTTTGTCTCAGCTAATTGGGGTGGAAGGTTGAGAGGGAGAAAGACAGCACAATGATACTCTGAAGCTGTGCAGTCTGCTTGCTGCCCCTCCGTGGCAGGGGCAAGCTGCAGAGAGCTTCTGCTCTCCGCATGCTTGCCTTCATGCCCTCACCTTTGCCATGTTGCCCTGCATCCTCTCCCTTATCCCTCATTAACATGACCATCCCAAGGTCTTGACTTCCTGGAGCTCCCCACTCCACTCTTCCTATCCCTTTGCCCTGTGCTCCCCTAGCATGACGTCCTCCTGGCCCTCTTCTTCCCCACTCCTTCCTCATCCTCTCCACCCCAGCCATGCCCCCACTACCTCTCCTTCTGCCTTCTCAGCCACTGCTGCTCTCTTTCCTCTTCCTTACCTATCTCCCAGGTATGTCGTGGCCTGGTGCGGGAGGCTCCTACTTCCCCAAGTCCCACTGCTTCTCCTGCTGCCCGCTTGCTTCGGACTCTGGCAGAAACCCCATCCGCTGACAAGTTCCTCCCAGGGAATTGGCAAGTGATTAGTGATGAGCTGTCAGCACAGGGCCCTAAAACTCCCCAGAGAAGTTGTGTCCCATCCTTGGACCCCTGCCCAGTGCCACCTGGCTGGAAGCAGCTCACAGAGCCTGCCTGGATTTTGGGTAGTCAATCCACCCTACCTGGTTCTTCCAAGAGCTAAAATCCAGTTTTCTGGCCAATGCAGAAGCCCAGGCACCTCACTCTCTAGACCTGGCACTGACTGCCCACATGACTTGGGTGGTGCCAACAAGTCTTCCCTGGCTTCTACTGTCCACCAAAGTCCTACAAACCATCGGCTGTACGTGGCTGAAAAGTGGAATGACAAATCTGCTCCAGTTGAATGAATGAATGGTCTCCCTTGACTATGTTAGGGAAGAGGGAGTGGAGAGTCCCTCCCACCTTCCTTGTGTCCACCACCAACAAGGGGTCACTGGAAGTCTCTAGAATGGTCTAGTCCAGAAACCTTCCCAACGGAGTGACCCCTTGGAAGCCGCTCTTCCACTCTTCCACTCTCCTGAACCTCGGTTAAGCCCCCATGGCCCCAGATAAGAATAGCAGAAAGGTGCCAAAGAAGCCCTTCAGGATTCAGGAGGATGGTCCCCTGAGGATAAACCCCAGAGCAGTTAACACACAAGTGCAAGAGGGTGGACAGGGAAGGCAGGGGTGGGGACGCCGGCGTTGCTTACCCAGCTTAACCAGCCTTGGGTCCTCCTCAGGTCTTGGATGTGCCAGCATCTCTGGCCGTGGCCCGCTAACCTGCCTCTCCCGGGCCGGCTCCTGCCGCGCCTCCTCTCGCTTGCTCCCTCCTCCTCCTGCTCCTCTCTCCCCTGCTCCCAGGACGGCGGGATGGCTGCGCAGGGCTCGCCGCGCTTCCTCCTGACCTTCGACTTTGATGAGACTATCGTGGACGAAAACAGCGACGACTCGATCGTGCGCGCGGCGCCGGGCCAGCGGCTCCCGGAGAGCCTGCGTGCCACCTACCGCGAGGGCTTCTACAACGAGTATATGCAGCGCGTCTTCCAGTACCTGGGTGAGCAGGGCGTGCGGCCGCGAGACCTGCGCGCCGTCTACGAGTCCATCCCGCTGTCGCCCGGCATGGGCGAACTGCTGCAGTTTGTGGCCAAGCAGGGTTCCTGCTTTGAGGTTATTCTCATCTCAGACGCCAACACCTTTGGCGTGGAGAGCGCGCTGCGCGCCGCGGGCCACCAAGGCCTGTTCCGCCGCATCTTCAGCAACCCTGCCGGGCCCGACGCTCGGGGGCTGCTGGCGCTGCGGCCCTTCCACTCACACAGCTGCGCGCGCTGCCCCGCCAACATGTGCAAGCACAAAGCGCTCAGCGACTACCTGCGCGAGCGGGCCCACGACGGCGTGCACTTCGAGCGCCTTTTCTACGTGGGCGACGGCGCCAACGACTTCTGTCCCATGGGGCTGCTGGCCGGTGGCGATGTGGCCTTCCCCCGCCGCGGCTACCCCATGCACCGCCTTATCCAGGAGGCACAGAAGGCTGAGCCCAGCTCCTTCCGCGCCAGCGTGGTACCCTGGGAAAACGCGACCGAAGTGCGCCTCCATCTGCAACAGGTGCTGAAGAAGTGCTGAGGACGCGGCTTGCAGGGGGCGCCCGGCGGGAAGGGGGCCGGGGGCTGGGGACAGGGCAGGACAAACCGAGTTTATTATTCCCTTTCCCTTTCGGTGGGTCCCTCCGGGAATTTCCGGAGTCCGGAGCTCGTCCATTTGCGGGCTGGAGGAGAGAGTGTGAGCTGTCCCCATCTATGCAGTTATCCCAGCTTGGCTGTCTCCCCCAGTTCCACTGCAAGCGAATTCTGGAGTTTGGCCCCACCAGGGGGGTGCGCAGACCCAAGCAGGCAGTCGTGTTTTCCAGAAACCTGGCGCCCTCCCAACCGGGAGGAAGGGGTTGCCTGGCAGGGTAGAGAAGGAGCATCTCCCACTGTGTTGCAATCTGGGCCTTGGGCCGCATGACCTCCCTCCCCCAGACTTCTGTCAGGGAGGCCCAGGTCCTGAAATTCCTCCGCCCGCCCCTTCAGCCCCGGAGTCCCCGCGGAGAGACGGTGCTCTCCACCGACGCCAGTCTCGGGCCTCGGTCTTGCTTTACCTTCTGTGACCCTACACTACACTCCTGCCTCCCCCCACCGACGCTGTCAGCGTTCCCACAGGAAGAAATGCCGGGGGGAGCAATCGCCTCCTGGTGGTGGAATGAGGTAGCACACTGTCCGGGGCTCGGGTCCGGCCAGCCAGAGACCTCAGAGAACGCGACGACGTCTCCTCCTCGCACCCCAGCCTCTTCTATGCAGCAAGAAACCAGGGACTTAACCAAAATCGCCCCGCCGACTGGACCCCCTGAACCCCTCCCCTCCCGTATGGAACAGAAAGCCATGATGTTTTAAAGCAGAGCCAGTGAAACCCAATCCCCCTCCTCTTCTGGTGTTTCAGAGCTATAAAGGAGGTAAAGGGGCAGACAGAGGTGACTGAGATCTCTCGCGCCGCAGTCTGAGGGATGAGGGTGAGATGATCTCTCAGAAAGCCCCACTTAAGTGAGGGACCTGGACCCCCCTCTTGGAGGAGTGTCCAGTTTGGGGAACCAAGACTGAATGCATAAAGCTAGGAATGGGCAAAAGAGCAGGGTGCAGCCTGTCTTCACGGAGCAGCACAAGGGTCTCATGGAGAAGGCTCAAGCAGGGAGGAGATGGGAGATATTCCTGCGTAGGGCAGGCAAAGGGACTCAATCAGCGGGAGCCTAAAGACCGGGTTACCTTTCCATTTCTCAGCACACCTCACCCTCCACCCTACAGGGCAATCATCAAAAGGTCACCAGTTTTATTCCAAGTTGGCACTTGCAGCTGGAGACCCTGTCTTGCATGGTCCGAGGGTCCCCTGTGGATAAGATCACCAAACACCTTGGCTTCCAGTTATTTCCTGTCTCTAGCAGGCTTCTGGGTACCTCTCCCAGGAACCCCTCCCACTGCAATGGGGAGAAGGGGCCGACAACAGTTAACAGCCCAGAGGTGTGCAAGCCTGGTCCAGTCTTGAGTGAAGCTGGCTTCGGTGTGGGACTCAAGCTCACTCAAGGCAGTGCTTGAATCAGCATCGCAGAGACCAGGCGGTCAGCTGATGGGCTCCACATAGTTCCCAGGGAAGAATCCAGACCCCTCGGAGCAGACACCCTCACACCATCCATCAGAGTAGCGGCGGGTGATGCAGATAACTGTGCCCTCAGGGAAGGAGAGCTCGTTGTCCTTCTGGCGGGTATATGGGTACAGTGTCACCACTGGAAGGAGAGAGGGGAGGGTGCCGTGAGATGTTCCTCCTGCCGCACCATGGGATGCTGGGGCCCACACACTGCACTCTAGGGAGCACCATGGGAACCAGGAGATGCTGTCTACCAAGCCCTGGGCTCCTCCCCAGCTGAGCTAATACTCAACATCAGGCCAGCTGCTTTTCTGTGTGGGTGTGTGTGGAGGGAATAACAGGGTCACACCTTTGCAAATGGAAGGGAGAATGGCTCTGGGCTAGAAGAGCAGGGGGAAACAACCCCACGATCTGTGGCCCTTCAGTCCCAGGACTCAAGTACCTTTCTCCAAGTACACATCAGGGACCCAGCTGGGCTCTTCGGACCCAAAGCCTGGTGGGGGTGGAGGTGGCAGCTCCAAATCGTCTTCATCCAGGGGTGGAAGAGGGGGCAGCTCTGGGGCTGGGAGAGAAGCAGAAAGGCTGCAAGTGTGACACAGGCAACCCCGTCCACTTCAAGAAGCTTCACTGTTGGAGAGCAGGGCCCTGGGATCTACCCATTCGATGTACTCTGCCTGCAGCCCTTGTTCATCCTGCTCCTCCCACAGTGCCTCTAGCAGGTGCTCAGTAAATAGTAATGTTGAACAGTGTAGGGTGATCAGACTCTGCCACTTGGCTGGGTAAGCCTTGAGCAAGTCACTTAATTTAACTTCACAGGCTCAGTTTCTTCATCAGTTGAATGGGAGTGTGAAGATCCTAAGCAGTCAAATTTAAGCAAGAAAATGGATGAGAAGTTTTGATTTGGTAAAAAGCAGGGGCGAAATTATGTTAGCTTGCTTCCTCTGCTTTCTTCCTGTCACTCCTACCTTGGGCAAAGTATTCACTGACATGGGCCCAGTTGGGTCCAATTGGGGTGAGGTGGGGTGGGAAGTATCCAAAGGTGAGAAAACGACCCCAAACGTTGAGATAGGAGGAGGGGGCGGGGATCCTTACCCGGTGGGGGCAGAGACAGTTTCTCCAACGATGGGGGTAGCAGGAAGAAGTCAGGGGCAGCAGGTGGTGGGGGTGGGGGGACTGCCTGCCCCTTGGTCATCGAGACCCCACCGACACCTTCGGCGCTGCTGAAGACCAGAGAGAACGGGGCTTTGCTAGGTTGGGGGACAACTTCCTAACTCGGTACCCAAACTGACCCCACTCCTTCAATCACAAGCTCCGCCCTGTGGTCCACAGTTTTAATCCACATTCACGACCACTCCCAACCTAAAACCTGTGAGGCTCACCCGGCAGAGGCCAGTGAAGAGGCAGAGGAGGCGGCGGAGAGTCTGCCGTCGGGCACCACGGGGGGCTGCACGGGCTCGAGGATCCGGGGCGCTCTCCTGGGGTGGGGAGATAGGAGAGGTGACTTCGAGGGAGGCGAGCAGGGGTTGATTTGGGGAGAAGAGGCAGTTGTTGGAGGAGGAAGTTTGGCGCCTGGCTTGAAGGGGCGGGTGGTGGGGAGTAGTTTCTGGTTGGGGGGAGGGAGTAGGGGCAGGCTAGGACTGTGGGGATACCTCACCCTAGAGTGGCCGACCCGGGAGTAGCAGGCGCCTTGATGCTCTTACGAGATAAGGTCCCGGTCCTCGACAGCTGCGTGCTCAGATCCTGTGAGGGGAGCAGGGGGCGGGGGCTGACACCCATAGGGGCCTGCAACAGCCCCCCTCCATCCCAGAGAGGAAATGGGGGAGGGGCAGACGAGAACTGGGAGATTGCGGAGGAGGGAGAGCAAGTTCCGACTTCCACTTCCCAGCCGGCTCTCCCACCTCACCCTGCTCAGTCTTGCTCTTGGCAGACCAGGCCTTAGATCTGCCATAGGCTCAGGGAGACAGGGTCTGCAGGCCACTTCCTCTTGCAGGGCCTCAGCGGCTGAGCCCCAATCTCGCCCAAAGCCTCTGAGCGCTCAGCTTTGTGGGCCTTAACTCTGAGAAACCCCAACTCCAGCCCTCAGCTGGGGAGGTAGAGGTTGAGGTAGAAACCTCCCACCTGTCATTTTCCATTTTCGAGGGCCTGAGGAACTGGCTTTGGGGAGTTCAGGGCAGAGAGCAGCAGAATGTACAGAGTGTTCAAGTGCCAAGCTGTGAACTTATGTGCAAGTGAGCAGTTCAGTTGGTGATGGAGTTTCCCCAAGAATAGGTACATGAGGAATGATGTCCTCTGCTCTCCTCCCCTAGGGACAAGACAGAAGGGATGTGAACTCAGGCATAAAGGGTTTGGGTTGGATAAAAGGAAGAACTTACTGGTAAGAGGGCCTGGTGACTGAAAGAGGGAGCGTGCTTTCTGTTTTGGGGGGAGATGTTGTGTTAAGGAAATCAAGGGGCCATTTAGATACAGGAGAGCAGCCAATCTAATCTGGAATGTTGAAGTGTGGGGACAAGGAATGGATAAAATGGGATTAAGGGTGTGTCCTCTCCCACCTGGCAGAAGGAGGTGGGCTGTGAAGAAAATGCCAGTCTTCACCATGTCCTCATTTGAGTGCCTACATCCCGTCCCCCCGTCCTCTCCCCACCCAACAGCAACTCTGGGTGACTGTTCAGCACAGTGACCTCAAACCTCCAGACAGAGGAAGTTGCTGTTCTCATGTGTCTGGGGAACCATTCTCATGCACCCTGACATCCTCCCTCTCTGCTCTTCCCCTTCACACACACACCCATCCTGTACCCAGAAGTGTGTATGTGTCAGCCCAGATGGCATTCTCAGCAGTCTTGTGATAAGGGTAAAGGTCAGTTATTAAGAGAAAGGTCATGATGAATTTTTAAGGAAGAAGATGGGGGCCCCCTCTCCTCTAAGGGGGCCCCATGGTGCAGCAGAGCCACTTAGGGCGACGGCTTTAGGGAATGAAGAAGGAAAGGGGCTGCAGAGTGGGGCAAGAACATGGTCCTGGAAGAGAACTGAGGGTCTAAGAGAAGGGAGCCATGAGGCAGAAGAGGGTGGGGGGACTTCCCTGGTGGTCCAGTGGTTAGCGCTCTGCGCTTCCACTGCATGAGGCATGGACTGGGGAAACAAGATCCCCATGAGGTGTGGCCTTAAAAACTGAGGGTGTGCTGTAGAGAAAGAGGAGGGGCCCCTCTCTCTACCTTGATCCCATGGCCGATGTCATCCAGGCAACTGAAGTTGAGGGGTCTCCTGTAGTAGGGTGTGAGGTGAGGCAGGCTCTCAGGGGCGATGATTTTCTGGCCGGGAGGCAGCCGCTGGACAGTGGCTAAGGTGCCGATCTCCCTTCGGGCCACTTTCTCCATATGCATGTCCACCATCTGTGTGACAGAGTTGGAGGTGACAGCACTCGTTCCCTTAAGACTTTGGAGAGGGGCAGAGGCCACGGGAGGCAGTGAGGTGCAGAGAAAGAGTGAGTTTTGTCCCCAAGGTCATGCAGCATTTGGGTCAAGAGTTGCCAGGAGAGGATGGAGCCACTTTGGAGCAACTTCCGGTGGAAGAGAACAGGGGTTATTATTAGCTGAGCAGGAACCAGAGGAAAAGAGAAAACACAGCATCCTTAAAGGGTGTTGGGAAGAGGCTGGGCCAGCTTGGGAGCAGAGGGAGAGAACGTGGAGGTGGCTGAGAATCGAGGCTGAACCAGCTCCCCCTCTTGGGGGACAATATAAGCGTGTCAGCTTCCTCTTAGAATGTTCTTTGGAGAAACCTACATCTCTGAAAGGGTGGGAACTTCAATCTGCTGGGGTGAGAGAAAAAGACACAGTCACACTGAGCGTGTGAGTAATGCACAGGCCAGGCTGATGCGTAGCTCCGTGCGTGTGGTTTATGGGGTAATTCCTCAGCCAAGGATGCAGGAAGGAAGGAGGAGGGTGTAGATGTAAGATGGGCTGGGGCACTCTGAGGTGGTCGCAGTGCCTCCAGGGCTGAGAATGACCTTGCCAAGCAAGCAGTCTGACTTTGGGATATGTATAAAGCCACCGCCTGTGTTTGGATGAAAACAGGGTCCCTTTGCCTCTTTTCTATGCTGTGTAGCCACTGTGAGGGAGAGAGCCTGCTTTCTATCATGTAGAAAGGAATTTAGAAAGAGTTCTGCCATCAGGGACTTTCTGGTCCAAAGAGGCGGCAAGACCCACCTCTGAAACACAGGGATGCTGAAAAAGCTTGGCAAGTGCCAACTTTCTGGGATAGAGGTGGGTGTTTGGATGTAGAGGAAGGCAGGAAAGAACTTTTGCTGCAGAAGATGTCCGGGTGGGGCTGAAGAGTTAGGGGCTGAGGCGAGCAGCATTTCCCCAGCTCTTACCTGGCCCAGTGTGCTCATGCGGGCTTCGACCTGCCTCAGGGCAGCCGCCTGAAGATCCAGCATACGCAGGGTGTGTCCAGCCAGGTTGCCTACCTGGTAGGCCACGCTGGCCAGGGCCTGGGTGGTGAAAGCCATGGTCTCCTCCAGTGCTTTTCGCTTGTCTGTGGCCTGAAATACACACAGCCCTGGCATGTTCCACTGGGTCCTTGGCTGGGTGGGCTGGGATGGGATAGGGTATGAAGAAGATGGGAGCTGTGTTGGGAGAAAGCAGTTACCATCAAATGTTTAAGGAGGTTTCTGCAAAAACAACTTGGTAAGGACTCGGGGTTTTCGGAAAGTGAATCTGCAGCTCTGGGGACTGGGTCCAAGGGGAGGTAAAGATACCCTTCTCAGATAGTCACACTGAGGATTAGCCCTACTACCCTCCTGAAGACATTTTTTTTTTTAGGGGGGTGGTAAATGGTGAACAGTAGAAAGGAAAGAGGACGTCCACACTGGCTGGAAGAGATATTATTGGATTTGAAAACCAAACAACCAACCTCAGGCCCTCATCCCAGACATTCAAACCAGAATCCTCTGGGCATGAGGCCAATGAATCTGTACCTTTAAAAGCTTCTTAGGTGACTCCTGAGCTCCTGGCTTAGCTCTGGTCTGCAAGGTGGTGTTTGGGAACCAATAACTTGGTCCATTCTATAGATAAGAAACTGAAGCCCAGAAGGGGTAGAATAAAGCAACTTCTAACTGTAGCCTTTATAGTGAAAGTGTTAGTTGCCCAGTCATGTCCGACTCTTTGTGACCCCATGGACTGTAGCCCACCAGGCTTCTCTGTCTGTGGAATTTTCCGGGCAAGAATACTGGAGTGGTTTGCCATTCCCTTCTCTAGGGAATCTTCCTAACCCAGGGATCAAACCCAGGCCTCTCGCATTGCAGGCAGATTCTCTACTGTCCGAGCCATCAGGGAAGGGTAGCCTATATAACCGGGGCCTATATAGGGTCCCACAAGGCCGGCTCCTGTTTTTCTCCTCACCTTCATCCCCTTCCTCTCTCCCTCTCATTCATGGTCTTCCAGCCACATTGGTTATTGGGTCTCAGTTCCTGATCAAGCTGAGACTGCTTGTACCTCAGGACCTTTACACTTGTTATACTTCAGGTCTTCAGAGACACTTGCCCTCACCACCCTAAGATCTCCCCTAGCCCACCTCTGTATTGACTCTGTATGAGATTTACTGTTTTCTTCATAGCACTTAGTACTATCTGAAATTATTTATCTCTGTACTTTTTTATCTATCCCCCCATACACACACACACATCCACACACACTAGAGTGTAAGCACTATGGGGGCAGGGAGCTCATCTGTTTTATTCTGTATCCTATCCTGAAATAGTTGGTGCCCCACATACAGTTGAAACTTGATGAATATGCATTTGTGAATTAATCAGTGGGCTGAATGCAAACCCAAACACTTGCTGGGCATCTTCCTACTGCGTGCCAGGCACTGTGCCTGGTGCTGGCTAGGGCCACACTTCCAGGCAGTGGTGGTGAAGTGGACAGGGAAGTATCTGGAGACTGAAGAGGGTTTGCTTCTCTTGTCATTTGGTTCTCCAGGCAGCTTCCTCATCTCAGGTTGGGACACGAGAGTAGAGGCCAATCCAGGGCAAGTCTGGGGAGAGGCCAGCAGACTGATCAGTAAGGCTGCGCCCTGAGGTCTCCTCATTAAGTTGCTCCTCAGGGCTCGTAGTGGAGAACAGACGGAGAGCCTATCTAAGCAGGGTGCTCAAAGAGACCTGGGCGCATCCAGTGTAGCCCACAGGAAACTTGAGCCAAAGGGCGGGCCCAGAACCTTCTCACCTCAGGTGCTTCTCCATGCCTTTCTGTTCCAAAAGAGGCTAAGAACTGCTTATTTGCATCCAATTTACATCTCATCAGCATACATAACCGAGTGCCTTGAAAAGGCAAAGAGATCAACCCAGAAAGAATAACAGGTCTAATTCTAGTTCAAGACTGTCCTTTAGTAGATGAGGAAATGAAGGCCCAGAATGGAGCAGTGACTACTCCTCTGTATTAGCTGGCCTCTCTTGTACTCGCCCCTCCCTGGACTGGCATGTGGAATTCATCACTGGATTTTTCCTGTCAGTCCAAACAGGAAACATGTCTACTTGGGCCCAGTTCTTGGGGGACAGAGCCTGGATACCTACCGACCCCTGGCTTTGGTCTTGACCCGAAGTCAGGTCTAGAGAAACAAAGGTCTGGGATCCATCTTCAGGGTTGACTGCTTATTCATCATGCAAATTACCCTGTCTACAAACTCAATGGACCCTGACAGCGAACTCTGCAGCGGACCCCAGCCTGTCCTCCCCCATTCCCCAAGGGTTTCCTGACACCTGCTTGAGATGGAGAGGAAGCGGGGGGGGGGGGGGGGGGGGGGGGAGGTCGTGGGAACCAGGTCTTATTTAAGATCAGTTTTGAGAAGTCATCCAACTCCTTCCTAGGCATTTGCTCCTCAGAAAATCCTCAGAGAAGCCAGGAAAGGTAACAGGTTCTGTGGTCTAGTAGTTAGTGTTCTGCATGAAGGAAGCTGAAATCCAAGGATTCTGACCTGGGTCAGGGCTTCTGATGCCCTGAAGGTTTTTCCAAGGCCTGCTTCACCTCACTAGAATTAACTTTGAATATCTATATTTGTCTTTCATCCATCGGATGAAAGATGATGATGATGGTAACAGCTGCCGTTTATCCTGCCCTTCTTAAAGGAGAAACACTGGGCTAAATGTGCTAAGACATTATTACATTTAACCCATGTGACCACTGTGATAAAAGGTATAAGAATCACAAGAGAAATTTACCCCATGTCCAGGAGCTGGAAATTGGACTCAGGTCTTTCTGACCTCAAATTCTGTGTACACACCATGTGTGCAAATGAGAACCCATCCAGAAGTGCTTTGAGATGTGCAAAAGTTATTGGAGGAATGGGAAGGAAAGCCTCCATCGTAGTCCATAGGAGCTTGCCTTCCAGTGCTGGGGGAATGCAGCTAGTTCATAAGCCACATTCCAGCTCAGCTGCAGTATCCACAATCAGTCACTCAATATCTACAGCGGGGGGAGCATTTTCAACTAGAGGTTTGGGGGAGAATGCTCTGAAGTCAAAGTTGCTTGTTCAGATCCGGGTTCAACCATTAGCTTGGAGACCCTGAAAAAGTAAGTTGATCCTTCTGAACTCTGTCATCTGATTGTGAAATAGGAGTGGTCCTCACCTCACAGACTGAGGTGAGGACTGAGTGGGGCAATAAAGGCAGTTCAGGTGCAAAGAACTTTAACTGCTGTACCATTATCCCTCTTTAATCTGCCATTTTCTCATAAGCATTTTCTCCTTTTATTTTCATTTTTTTCAGCACTTACTCCTACTGAGATGGGAGGTCCCAGTGCAAATAAACTGTCTTAAAATCATACAGCATGTCAGGGAGGGGAAGGCAGAGAAGAGAGGGTTCAGCTTCAGAAGTCAGGAAGGCTAGGCTGATGCCCAGCTCTGCCATTGCCAAGCGATGTGACCTCGGAAAAGTCACCTTGCCTCCCTGAACTGCTGTCTCTTCATCTATGAAACAGGAATAATGATACTGTCTCACAGGCCATTATAAAGGCTGTCCTCTCCTGTTCATCCAAGCACCTACTCTGGGTCCTGGGAAAACCCCACAATTTAGATAACTCTCCTTGCGTTTTGCTGGTAGTTTGCTGCAGGCAGTCATTTTGTCCATCCCCCTGCCTCTGAGTCAAAGTCCATCTCTTTAACCCAACATAGTGTGACATCTCTCAGTTCTCCCTCAGATAGCAGGGACAGAGTTTTCTCTTGTCCATCTCAAGTTCAAGACAATATTTGGGAAGTTCTTCTGAAGTCTCACCTAGAGCCAGCGTGAACATGGAATGATGGCACTAACAGGAGTGTGAGGACAAATCTTTAGACCTCTGGATCTGAGTGAGAGGCTCAGAAGGAGAGGAGCGCGGGGTGAGGCCTATAGAAGGACGGGGTAGCACTGCCTTCCCCGGGCATCCCTGAGGCTCTGGGAAAGAGGAGTACAGGAGGGCCTGGGAGCACGAGTCAGCATTAGAATTTAAGGGTCTGGGATGAAGCCGACCTGGAGTGGGAGGATAGCTCGGCCAGCGCCAGGCCAAGCACCTGTCAGCATGGGCTCCGGGCCCCTGGAGGGGCTGGGGTGCCAGGGCTGCACCCGCTCTGCTTACCTGCACGTAGTTGTCCTCGCAGTAGTCTGCGACTCGCAGCAGGGAGCTGTGGTTGCCCCTTAGGGCCTCCCGGCCCGTGGGGATCTCAAACTCCTGCAGTTGCTGTAGCTCTGCCATGGCCCCTGGCCTCTGCCCGGCTCCCCGGGGAGCCTGCCGGTTTTGCACCTCACTCTGCCCTTGATTGGTCGCTCTGCCTTCCCTCCCTCTCACTGCTTTTGGTTTCCTCTGCGTGAGAGACCCAAACCTGCTAGCAAGGGGCGGGCATGCTCGTTGGGGACAAGAGGAAGTTAGTCCCCACTCCCTGGGCCTGTGCCACTCTGTCCCCTGCCCAGAGGAAGGGAGAAAAGGGGGGGCCCTTTGGGGGCCCAGCCCCCCAATCCCTCCTAGCAGAGGAAGCCAAGGTCGGGGCGGCTGTGATTGCTCCCTGGGCCTGGAGAGGAAGCTGCGGCGGGGGCTGGGGTGGGAGACAGGAGGAAGGGGGCTGGCCTGCTCTGGGAGGTGGAGATGGATTTTCCACTCATGGAAGGGGAGGAAAGGGCAGAGGGTGGGGGCTTCCTTGGGAAGCTCAGGATGAGTCACCAAGAGACAGGGGACTGGAGGGTGGAGAGGATATGGAGATGGGTCATGCTGGGGGCCCATAGGGCGGTGGTGCCACAACAATGGAAAACAGCCGATGCAGCAGCCAGAGGAACCAGGCAGGACACTGAGAAGATACAGCCAGAGGTCCCCTGAGAAGTGTTATCAAGTCTCCGAAGGGTTACCTGCAATGAAGATTTGGTGTACGTACATGCTCTGTGCCTGGTGGAGGCAGGACAAGATGACATTGACCAAGTGGGGTGTAAGGGACTCAGATCAGACAACAGGAAGGACTTGGCTTTGAGAAGCACCAGGTCTAAATTCCAGATTTACACGTCAGCCATAGGAAGCAGTAGTGGCAAGAGCACCGAGCCTGCTTCAGGAGGTATGTGCTCCATTTCCTGAATTCACAAGAGAGTCAGACTGGGTAATGTCTGGGGTCCTGTCCTGATCTCCAACTCTTTGAGCTCAGAGCTGTCAATGGGACTTGATTCCTGGAGTAAGGGAAGTTAGGAGGGACTCTGGGCCTCCTCCCTGCCTCTCTCACTGGGGAGTCTGTCATTCTAAAGTCAGGGGATAAAAAGAATCCCTCACTGACCACATTGGTCCCTTAATATCTGCTCCTTGAGAGGGTCCATTGTCACTGGACAGGCATCAGGCTGAGCAGAAGCTCAGTGATTGTTAAATGACATAGCCTTTGGGTCGTCCTGGGAGGAGACCAAGAGAGAGATCAGGATGTGAGCCCTGAGCTCAGGGACTGCTGAGGGAGACACGTATGCTGGGCTCAGAGGGAGGCATGGAGACGAAGAAGCATGGACACAGGTGTTGGCGGTGGCCGTGGCCCCTAGCTGATGGGCACAGCAGCCTGAGTACATTTTTATGGAACGAGTGAATGAAATTTGAGCTTGGAGAACCTTGTAAGGTGAAATGTGGGGCTTGAGTGAGGGACACAAAGTCTTCTCGGATAAGGGAAGTTAGGAGTTGGTGTAGGACTTGCCTTATTGGAAATAGCCTCAGAGCAGGTCAGACGTAGGGGAGGAGGGCTTGGGAGAGAAGACTGGAGAAGGGGAGCAGGCAGGGCTGGAGGGTAAGAACCGGGAAATGGGCTCTAAGCCAGAGGGGTCTCTATAGGAGAGGGGCTGATTGTGGGGGGCGGGGCAGGTTGCCTGCAGTGGTGGTAGTCTTGAAGTCTCAAGCGGCTGGATGGGCTTAGAACCTTGAGCCTATGATCAGCTTAGGCATCAGAGATTTGGGCTTCCAGACCATCTGCTTTGTCTAAAGACTTTCAGCTGATGAGGAGCTAGGAAGCTCAAACGCCTTCGTCTGGGTCTCGAAGTGCACGCTCTTTCTTGGCAGGTGAGAGGGGCTGAGGTTGCACTGGACTGGGATCTAGTCTTAGAATTATTGAGGTTAGGAACCAGGCAGGCCTTCCTGATAACCCTGTGGTAGTGATAGTGATGATAAATATATTGTGTTTATTATGTGCCAGGCAGTGTGTTAAAATATTTTACATACATTATTTTCTTAATCCTCACTATAATCATATAAGGTAGGTACCATTATTATACCATTCTGCAGATGGGGAAACTAAGGTTGAAGGAGGATGAGCAACTAAGGTTGAAAAGGAGGATGAGCAACAGCTTGGAAGCGGCCAAGTCACAGTCAGAATTGGAGTCTGACAGACTCCAGAGCCTTTCTCTTAATCACCAGGATAATCTTTCTTCGGACAGGACCTGGATTTTCCTGAAAACTACCTAATGACCTACCTGTGTTGTTAGGTGCAACAATAACTTTGCTTCCCAAATCTGTCTCACTGAAAGAAACTGCTCTTCCTTTCTCCATGCTCTGATCCCCATTTTCTCCTTAGACAGATCTTATCTAAGGGCAAAGAGTTTGTGTGCCTCCCCCATCCTCTCCTCCTGAGCTTAGCTCACAATGGGGTAGGGGCAGGGGCTGCAGGGAATCCGTGCTGAGTGATGAGAATATATGGTGAGCAGGGAAGAGGTTAGAAGTTGAGGTATGGAGAGTACAAGGGAGGAGCTCGGGGGTGACCAGGGGATTTACATAGCTGGCTGTGGATGCTTTCCAGGGCCTAGTCTCTCCAGGGCAGGATGGCCCAGGAGCTCAGCGAGAAGGAGCTCTTAAAGATGGAGGTAGAGCAGCTGAAGAAAGAAGTGAAGAACCCAAGAGCTCTGGTGAGCCTCCTCTTTCATTCCCTGTACCTCTTCTCTATTCCTTTCTGATCCTCATGGAGCCGGGAGGCAAAGGAAGGTGTGATGAACAGCAGGGTGGTGGGACCTTTCCAGGGCAGTAGAAAGAGCAAGAAGTGCCTCTGGAATGGGTTGGGAGGTGGGAGGAGGCAAGGTTTGATCCCACAAAGGTGCATAAGAGATAACCTCAGAGCCTGGAGGGCTTGGTGTGTCCAACTCAGTCCCTGGACTGGGCCTGACCAAATATCCCTCACGGGTCAGAGTCAGGCTTTCTGGAGGAACTCATACCCTTCTCACACATCTTTCTCCTCTCCGGCCTCTATCCCCACCCTGCCCAGAAGCCTGTTTTCTTGGGACTGAGCAAATTATGAATCCTGAGCAACAGAAAGGGCTAGAACCACCCTCTGCTTTCTTCCAGATTTCCAAAACAGGAAAGGAAATCAAGGATTATGTGGAGGCCGAAGCAGGAAACGACCCTCTTCTTAAGGGCGTCCCTGAGGACAAGAATCCCTTCAAGGAAAAAGGCGGTTGTATGATAAGCTGATGGTGCTGGAGCCCCTCACCCTGAATGCCTGCCCCTCCTCAGCCCTCTCCCCACCAGAACCAAGTACCCTGGGATGTGCAGGGAACCAGTGGATGTTCACTCTCTTAGTCACAGGATGAGTAAAGATGCCCGGCTGCACTCATCGTGAATCCGTTCCCCAGTCCCACTGTGAACTCTTCTCTCCATCACCAGCTAGGTCACTGCTGACCCCACCTGGAAGCGCTCCCAGGAGAGCCTCCCTGGCTCAGGACGCAATTCCCTGAAGGCCGGGATAGTCCTTGGGAAACAGTTAATCCTCCTTAAAACTCCTCCTATTTCCCATTCCACTGTCTGCCTAGGAACCAGCATTTCCATCCAGAGCTTCTGGGTTGAGGATTGAAGTTGGGGGGGTCCTTTGCCCCCACCTCATGTCTGGTCCTGTGGAACTCCTCCCAGTCATTTAGATAACCCGGGATGGCCTGGTGACAAAAAGAGCTTGTAAAGTCATGATGTCATGATTTATTGAATATTACTGAGTGTCTTTTCCATGCTGGGCTAGGACAGAAGAGCGAGCAAAATTCAAGTGGCTCTTATTGTCATGGAATCTAGCAGAGAAGACACGAAACCGAGTTACAATTAAATCAGTAAGTGCTAGAGTGGCAAAGGGGGAGTCAAGGCTGGTATAGGAACACAGAGCAGAGGGACATTCAGGGCAATGAACAAGGTCAAAGCGAACTGTTGCAGACAGTTGGGAAGGGAGGGTGAGGACAAACCCAGCAGGGTAAAACATGGGGCTGGAGAGGAAGATGAAGTCAAGTCTAAAGGACTTTGCTGTGAGCTCAGGTAAGAACTTTCTTTTTTATTCTCATTGCAACAGAGAGCCGATGAAGGTATTTAAGCAGCAGAAGGCCAGGCTTTGATTAGCATAAGGGAGGTTGGATCCTGCTTAGGGCTGAAAGACTAATTCCTAGGCCTTGTTAGCAAGAAGATTACTGTCTAAAGGAGCCACAGACAGACATTCATGATACAACGTGTTCAGTGCAATGTCAGAGAAGTCTGTATGGCGTATGAGACACAGAAGGACTACAGAATCCAGCTGAGTGGCTGCATTGTGAGAGAGTGAGATCGGTGGGCCCCAGGCTGAACAGTTTCTCCCCTGTGGACAGGAATTCCATAATAGCAGAAACTCCATAAATGCAGGATGATAGAGGAGGCCCTGCCCAGATAAGAGATAAAAGACCACATATTCCTCATTCTTGAAGTTAAGGAGACCTCCCAGCCTACACATGCATAGGAAGGCTCCTCGGAGGTCAAAAGAGAGGGATCATCACCTCAAAGTAAGTGATGCAACTATCCATAGGCCTCTCACTAAAATCTACCTTGGCTAAACCATACACGCATGGGAGGATGCTGAGATATACCAAATACAGACTCAGAACCAGGCAAAGCAATATGACCGACCAAAGGAAACCCAGAAGAAATGCCTCATAAGGGATTGAAACTACCACAATGGTGTGACTCTCCCTGAGCCCACCATGTGTCTGTCCACATGTACTGTACTCTTTTTTCCTCCTAATAAACACTAATTGTTTCACTACTTTCCATCTCTATGTGGGAATTCATTTCGACACAGCTGATGGGCCAGGGCTTTGTCACTGGCCACTGGTTCCTGGTGGTCTAGTGGCCAGGATTTAGTGCTCTTACTGCCACTGCCTGACCTCAGTCTCTGGCTGGGAGCTGAAACTCTGCTTCAGGCCACTGTAGACCAAGGCCACCTGAGATCGAGAGGACAGGAAAGGCTTCAAAAAGGAGGTGATGCTTGCAGCTGAGTCCTACAGGATTAAGTTGTAAATGGGTGATATAAATCTGACTGAAGGGACAGTATTAACAGAAGAAAAGATGAAAAAAAAGAAGAAAAGAACGAAGGTTTGAATGCAAACACTCATCAGGTCAGAGTTGTTGGAATGTCAAGGGAACGGCCGAGATTTTAGGATCTGCTGCTAGAGAGGTGGAGTTGCAGGTGATCAGAGGGTCTTGTTTGTGATACTAAACCACCATATCTGCTGGGAGTGAATTGGTAATGTTTGCATTTAGAAGGGTTTTGACAAAGGTTTTGACAAGATTGAAAGAGGAAAGAGTGGAGTCAGAGAGAGAATTAAGGAGATGATTGTGAGCTGATGGGAGAAGTGGGTTAGGGCAGAGGCTGTAAGTCTAGAGGGGAAGGTGGGGTGAAGGGTTCTTTGGGAAATGAAGTTTTCAGATCTTGACATCTCATTCAGTGATGGGCGAGGGACAGGATGTGGTCAAGGATACCAACAAGTTTCGAGAGTTTGGGGGCTGAGAGAGGATTGAAAGCAAGTATTTGCAAACAAACCTAACATAATACATTCATCTGATTCAGAGCTGCAAACTCCCTCAGCCCCTCCCCAGTGGGCCACAGCCCTGGGGCTTTTCCTGCTCCTACAAGTCACAAAGGTCAGAAAATGTCAACATCATCACCTCTTAGGTTCCAGTTGATCTGGTGGTTGAGTGCTTCAGGCTAATTTTTACCAGTGAAACAGACCTGGAAATCTTTACAACTGAAATATTTGTTATCTTTACTATAGTAACTTCCCTAGCCTGATAATAGTCATTTGCTTTTGCATTCTTCTGTTCCCTTAAGATATTTAATTCATGAGACCTGTCCAAAGGCAAGTATTGTGACCAAGTTTAGATCACAAAATAGCTCAGGCCAAAAATGGCTTCTCTTATGTCAAGACAGCCATCCCTGGTTCTCTTTCTCTGGAGACTCCCTACCTATCTTTTTATACCTTTACTCAGGGCTCATTGCCCCAGGGGTTCTCTTGATTCCACCTATACCCTTCTGACCCCTAAGATATGGAGACAATCATAGGATCTCAAGATCAGTGATGGGCCTGACTCCTTTTTCTGTCTGTCTGTTTTCCTAGTGCCAGAGGAGACTTCAGTGGCTGAGGGCAATTCCAGCTTTCACTGTGAAGGAATTAGTATTTTGTACCCTGGTGGCAGCATTCGTTCCTTCATATTAGGAAGTTCAGCGGAGGTGAACTTGGTGTTCTTAAGGGGGGGGGGGGTTGTCATTGAAGTAATTTGAGCCACCCCTCTCCAGTTCTATCTCACAGACTCCTGAGCCTTTTGGCTGAAAGGAGGCCCCTGATGGGTGTTGCTACCAGTTCAGATCACAGCACATCCAGGAGAGCCTTCTTCACAGCCCATCTTTGGAACATGATGACACCAAACTGGGCCTTCACTAGTCCAGTCCTCATTCTGTGAGCCCACCAGTGTCCTGATGATGGACACGTGATGAGACCAGCAAAACCCTAGGGACCTTTGCTTCACTGAAATGGAGGAAGAGGGCTATGAAAAAGCCAAGCAGGGTGGGTCAGAAGTGTAAGGACTCCAAGCAGAGATGGAATCACTGAAATTCTGATGACCCTAAGGAGTAAAATGATGTCAAGCCAGGAAAAGGGGCAGGAAGGATGACTCCTGATTTCCGGGTCAGCTAACATCAAGGTGAATGATTCAAAAGTTTCAAATTCTCTGTCACCTTTCTTCCACACTGCACATTCACCAGAGGCTCCCAGAATGGGATTCCCAGGCATCAGGAGAGGGGAAGAGGGGACAGATGACTAGGTCATTCCGGACTCAGCTCCTACGGCTGCCTGCAGCTTGAAATCCTGCCTAGTGGATCAGGCAGCTTCCTCTCACCCCCCGCACCCCCACACTCTCTTCTGGATGTCACCCCTGCAGCCCCAGGGAATGGGGTGGGGGTGGGGTCTTATCTGCTTGGCATGTTGGGGCCTCAGGCAGAGGGCAGTTACCCAATCTGGACCTCAGGGCCTCTGGGAAAGTTAGTCAAAGCCCCTGCCACCTCCTACCAGTTCCCTACCTGAACCTGAGGCCCAGGGACTAGACTAGCTTTGTGGGTGTATTCCACCTGCTTAGGAAGGCCCTTGCTTGGTTTAACACTCTGTTGCCTCCATCTTGAAATTCTTCATTTTTGAATGCAGGTCCTGTACATTCATTCTGTCTTAGACCCACAGATTATGTGTCTGGTTCTGTGTGGGGAGACAGAGGCCTCTGCCTAGTGGAGAAGGCAGGATGCTTATCCAGGAGCAAGGTTTAAAGTGGGGTTTAAAATAGCATCGAAAATGCTCCTACTCCTTGCCCTCCTCCTCCACCATTTCTGAGGGTTAGAAGCCGGGGCCGGACCGGTAGTGGAGGCGACTCTGTGGTAGTTTCTCAGCGTACCCTCGGCCCCTCTGAATTTTCTCTATCAGACCACAGAAATGGGTGAAGTGTGTGACATCAGAACTGAGGACACAAACCAGAGAGGCCAAGAGAGGAGAGAAAGGCCTAGAAGAGCTGCAGACTCTGCCCACTACCCCATGCTGTCTAATCAGATGCAAATTCTTAAAGAGTCTACTTTCTGCCTCTCTCACACATTCCTCTGTTTATCCCTTTGCCCCAACAGCCTCGCACAGAGCTACCCTCACCTTGTCCCCTCCACCTCCACCCCTTGGCTGCTGTGTTTCTCTGTGGCTGCCTTGCTTACCTCCTGTAAAACCAAGCCAAGACTTGTGGGTTTAGCGCCAAGGCCCATCGTACACCATAGGGTTGGGGAGGAGGGCCCTGCTTACCCTTGAGGCCTCAGCTCTCCCCACAGCTCCCCCAACCTGTCCCCAGGGTTCCATCAGTGGAGCCTTTCTTCATTCTTCCACCAGCTCTTGCTGTGCTTGAGATACTGTCTGTATCCAACTAGTTCAGATAGAGTCACACTGCTTTCCCATAATTTCTCCTTTATGACTGAATGAATAAGTCATTCAAAATTAGGTAGTTCATGGAATCCCCTCCAGCAGTTATGAAACAGGAGGGGAGGGAGCAGGGTACAACCTTTGAAAGAATGACATAGCCTAGGGGCACAACATAAATTAATTAGAACCAAAGGGGTCCAAGATGGTAGACAAGTCAACCTGACTAGATCTTGAGGCTCAGTATATGCTCACTGTAACACCAGAGGCACCGTGACAGTTCCAAGGTCCGCCATCAAAGACCAAAAAGTGGGCAGTGGCTCGACCCCTGGAAATCCCCGCCCCTTCCCCAAAGTAACTGGAATAATTCTTCCACTCATTAGCCTATGAAATTACCCAGCCCATAAAAGCTAACCACACCACATTTCAGGGCTACTGTGCTCACTCTTTATGATGGCTCACACTCTGTCTGTGGAGTGTTTCTCTCTGAATAAAATCCACTTCTAACAATCACTTTGTCTCTCACTGAGTTCTTTCTGCCATGAGATCCAAAGAACCTGAGCCTCAGTCCAGACACCAAGTGAGTGATTCTAATAAAAAGATCACAGCTAAGCAGGGTTTTGGCTAGATTTGAGTCCTGGCCTCCTCAGTTCGAGTGTCAGACAGACTAGGTTTTGGCTGGGTTCAAGCACTGGCACTTGGGTTGAAGTCCCAATCTGAGGTAAATGGTTTCAGTTAGGACTTTGTGCTCCCACTGCAGGGACATGAGTTCCATCCCTGGTAGGGGAACTAAGATCCACATGCCATGCGGCACAACCAAAGAAGAAAAGAAAATTAGATAGTGTAGAATTTGAGAGGTATAAAAGGCATGCTATGAACAATCCCTCCCTCATTTTCTCCTCGACTCCTTCCTGGAGGAACCAATGTTACCCACTTATCAAGTGCACTCTGAGAGATCTTTAATGCATATGCAAGCCAGCACCCATAAGCGTTCTCCCCCTTTTTACACAAATGGTAGCACTTACATACCGCTCTGAGCTTTGGTCTGGATTTCTCTGTTTTTAACCTTACCTAGAGGATTTCATTTACTTTCGTGTCCACATGTACCCCCAAGCCTATAATCTTTTTTACTCTCTTTTATTTTATATTTTTATTTTTATAATTTTTTTTTATTTGGCTGTGCCAGATCTCAGTTGTGACATGCAGTATCTTTGATCTTTAGCTGTGGCATGTGGGATCTAGTTGCCTGACCAGGGATCGAACCCAGGCCCTATACATTGGGAGCAGGGAGTCTTAGCCACTGGACCACCAGTGAAGTCCGTCATTTTACGCTCATTTAGTCTTCTATTTATTAGTCAAGTTTCAAGGTCCTTGAGGGCAGGTATCAAGCCTTTGACTTTTGTGTTTTCCAGAATTTAGAACATAGTAGGTGCTCAACGAATGGGTGTGAAATAACTGTGTGGTTCTATTTTATAGGCTTACTATGGGCTAGATATTGTGTGTTGAATACACACTGTGTCATGTACAAATGAATAAACAAGATAATGAATGGTCAGCCCTGGGAATCTAGCGTAAGGATGAGGCCAGGCTAGGCACAGACCTACTTCCCTGGAGGTCCTGAAGCTCTGCTGGTCCCTCTGCTGGTCACTCCAGGCAAGGACATCCTGTAGGCGACGTATTCCAGACAAGGCTGTCCTTAGGGGCCTTTCACAGGAATAAAACCAGGGGGAAGGGCTCCTTAGACTGTTAGAGAGGTAGAGAGAGAAGTTCTCCCCTCAGATACTGGGACTGGAAAGGGAAGGAAATATGGGGTAGGGGGTGGGCTTGTCTCAGCGAAGCTGAGCTAGTAGGGGAGGGAAGAGGGAATGGTGGTGGGTTCAGAACCATTAGTGAGTAGTTGTGATATCAACTTAGTAGATTGTGATCAGCTTAAAAAAGAAATAAAACCACAGAAAATATCAGAGTGTACTTTTACATGGAATAAAGGTAAATATTGTTTCTCAAACTTCTATTTCAGCTTTGTGTATGTGTGAACTGGTTGGCAATATAAAACACCTTACTGAGGATCTTGGTTACAAACAAAAAATGGTGAAAGTCACTGGAGAAATGATGAGGTAGGTCCTGGTGAGTAAGTCCTGAGTGGACACAAGGATTCACAGCAGAATCAAACCTCAGCGTGGAAGGCAGAGCACCTCAATCTCAGCACAGCATCTTTCTACACCCCTGAGACAAAGACCTTTGAGCTCCCCGACTCCAGACTTCCAGGCACCAAAAGCTCAAAATTTCTCAAGCTTGTTCCATTGATGGACAGCTCAGATTGTTAGAAAGTTCTTCCCATTTGCCCCTTTAACTTCCACCTGTGAGTGCCCGTTCTCTGCCTCTGTCACAACCAAGACTAGGAATAACTAGGCAAATAAACTGACGACTAACAAGTGTCCTCGACATTTTATTTTCCATCCCATATGAGCATTTATTATTTTCTCGAGTCTGAGTTTTTATTATTCTGGTTATCTTTCCAGCAGTTTTTGTTACTGAATCTATCGTGGATGGGACACAGAGAAAAGGACTGTTTGCTTACAATTTTACTAACTCTCACAGCACTGCTAGGTAAAAGGCACTGTTATTATCCTTTTACGGATGAGGCACAGAATATTGTTTCCAGCCTTACTGAGATATAATTGAAATATAATAATGTATAAGTTCTAGGTGTACAACAGTAATGATTTTATATATTATATACTGCCAGATGCTTACCACAGTAATTTTAGTTAACACATTTATCACCTCACATAGTTACAATTTCAGAGCATTTAAACTTCTTACCCAAATGCAGTCACTCAGTTAGCAGCAGGATGAAATTTATCAGTGCTTTTGTGTGATCCCTAGACTTGAACCTGATCCTCTGAATATGGTTCAAATGGTTCAGAACAGAGAGAGGAGCTTTATCCTGACTCCCGCTCTGTGGACAGACTTTGATCTCAGATTCCTCATCTCTGACCAGGGCAGAAACATGCCTCTAGGCAGGTACTTTTTGACTTTTTTGTTTATTGTTTTGTTTTTTATTTTATTGAAGTATGGTTGATTTACAGTGTTAATTTCTGCTGTATAGCAAAGTGATTTAGTTGCACACATATATACTAATACATTCCTTTTCATAGTCTTTTCCACTGTGGTTTATCACAGGATACACATTTTACAATAATTTTATCTATCTTTGGCTGTGCTTGGTCTTCATTGCTGCACAGGCTTTTCTCTAGTTGCTGCAAGTGGGAGCTACTCTCTAGTTGCGCTGTGTGGGCTTCTCATTGTGGTGGCCTCTCTTGTTGAGGTGGTGTGTGGTTTCGATAGCTGCTGTCCTGGGCTCGAGTTAAAGGCTCAATAGCTGCACCACACGGGCTCAGTTGCTCTACGGCATGTGGGATCTTCCTAGACCAGGGGTCAAACCCGTATCTCCTGCATTGGCAGGAGGATTCTTCACCACTGAGCCACCAGGGAAGCCCCTATCACAGGATATTGAATATAGGTCCCTGTGCTATACAGTAGGACCTTGTTGTTTACCACTTTTTGACTTTTTAAATTGAGAAATACAACACAGGTTCAGAATAGTGCATACAACATAATGTACATTTTAACAAAAATTTGTAAGTGAACAATTTATGTAACTTCCACCCAAGGGCAAAAAAATACAATAGTATCAGTACCCCTGAAGACTGCTGCTGGCCTCCTTCCAACCACAGCCCTCTCTCTTCCCCCAAATATTCCATACCCTCACTTATATGTGAATTACTTCTTTGCTTTGCTGGATAATTTTATTATTAAAGTTTGCAGCTTTAGACAATAAAAAAAGTTTTTCCTGTTTAGAAATTTTAAACAAATGGAATAAAATTTATTATTTATCGTTTCCTTCCTATCTTCTTTTGTTCAACATGTTTTGAAAAAATTACTCATCTATTTTGTTGCATGGAGTTGTCCATTTGTTTTGTTGCTGTGTGACGTGTGGCCTTACTGCAAATTATTCATCCATTCTACATTGACATCCATTGGACATTTGAGTTCCAATTTTTGGCTATTACGTTGACAAAAACACTCTTACACATGTCTCTAAGTGCATAGAAGCAAACATGTCTGTGGCTATATGTTGTTCAGTCACTAAGTGGTATATGACTCTTTGTTACCCCATGGACTGCGGCACGCTATACTTCCAAGTCCTTCACTATCTCCTGGAGTTTGCTCAGACTCATGTCCACTGAGTTGATGATGCCATCCAACCATCTCATCCTCTATTGACCTGCCCCCTTCTCCTCCTGCCCTCAATCTTTCCCAGCGTCAAGGTCTTTTCCAATGACTTGGCTCTTTGCATCAGGTGGCCAAAGTATTGGAGCTTCAGCTTCAGCATCAGTCCTTCCAATGAACATTCAGGGTTGATTTCCTTTAGGATTGACTGGTTGGACCTCCTTGCTGTCCAAGGGACTCTCAAGAGTCTTCTCCAGCACCACAATTTGAAAGCATCGATTCTTCCATGTTCAGCCTTCTTTATAGTCCAACTCTCACATCCATACATGACTACAGGAAAAACCATAGCTTTGACTATACAGACCTCTGTAGGGAAAGTGATGTCTGCATTTTAATACACTGTCTTGGAGTAAATACACTGTCTAGGGCTTCCCTAGTGGCACAGATGGTGAAGAATCCACCTGCAATTTGGAAGACCTGGGTTCAATGCCTGGGTTGGGAAGATCCCCTGGAGAAGGGAACAGCTCCCCACTCTAGTATTCTTGCCTGGAGAATTCCATGAACAGAAGACCCTTCAAGGCTACAGTCCATGGGGTCACAGAGAGTTGGACACGATCGAGAGACCTTCACTTCTTTCAGGAGTAGAACTGGGCTTCCCAGGTGGCACTAGTGATAAAGAACTTGCCTGCCAATGCAGGAGATGTAAGAGACTCAGGTTTGATCCCTGGGTTGGGAAGATCCCCTGGAGTAACACATGCCAGTATCCTTACCTGAAGAATCCCACGGAGTCACAATCAGTCTTTAAATGTGTGGATCACAATAAACTGTGGAAAATTCTTAAAGAGACAGGAATACCAGACCACCTGACCTGCCTCTTGAGAAATCTGTATGCAGGTCAGGAAGCAACAGTTAGAACTTGATATGGAACTACAGACTGGTTCCAAATAGGAAAAGGAGTATGTCAAGGCTGTATACTGTCACCCTACTTATTTAACTTACATGCAAAGTACATCATGAGAAACGGTGGGCTGGAAGCAGCACAAGCTGGAATCAAGATTGCCGGGAGAAATATCAATAACTTCAGATATGCAGATGACACCATCCTTATGGCAGAAAGTGAAGAGGAACTAAAAAGCCTCCTGCTGAAAGTGAGAGAGGAGAGTGAAAAAATTGGCTTAAAGCTCAACATTCAGAAAACTAAGATCATGGCATCTGGTCCCATCACTTCATGGCAAATAGCTAGGGAAACAGTGGAAACAGTGTCAGACTTGATTTTTTTATTTTTGGCTTCAAAATCACTGCAGATGGTGACTGCAACCATGAAATTAAAAGATGCTTACTCCTTGGAAGGAAAGTTATGACCAACCTAGACAGCATATTAAAAAGTAGAGATATTACTTTGCCAACAAAGGTCTGTATAGTCAAGGCTATGGTTTTTCTAGTAGTCATGTATGGAAGTGAGAGTTGGACGGTGAGGAAAGCTGAGCGCCGAAGAATTGATGCTTTTGAACTGTGGTGTTGGAGAAGACTCTTGAGAGTCCCTTGGACTGCAAGGAGATCCAACCAGTCCTTCCTAAAGGAGATCAGTCCTGGGTGTTCATTGGAAGGACAGATGCTGAAGCTGAAACTCCAATACTTTGGCCACCTGATGCAAAAAGCTGACTCATTGGAAAAGACCCTGATGCTGGGAAAGATTGAGGGCAGAAGAAGAAGGGGACAACAGAGGATGAGATGGTTGGATGGCATCACCGACTCAATGGACATGGGTTTGGGTGAACTCCGGGAGATGCTGATGGACAGGAAGGCCTGGCGTACTGCGGTTCATGGGGTTGCTAAGAGTCAGACACAACTGAGTGAACGGAACTGAACTGAACTGAGGAGCCCCCTGAGGTGGATACAGTTCATAGAGTCACAAAGAATCACACGACTAAATGACTTAACACACACACACAAGAGTAAAACTGCCAGATCATAGGGTATGATATCTTCAACTTCTCACCAACTTACACTCCTCTGAGAATTCATAGTATTCCATGATCTCAGTAACATTCAGCATGCGCTGTGTGCTTAGTCACTCAGTCACGTCCGACTTCAGGCAAGAATACTGGAGTGGGTTGCCATGCCTTCCTCCAGGGGATCTTCTCAACCCAGTGATCAAACTCTGGTCTCCTGCATTGCAGGCAGCGATTCTTCACCATCTGAGCCACCAGGGAAAGCCAACACTCAGCATAGTCAATCTGGCAACTGTGTAATAGTATCTCACTAGGCCTTTTTAATTTGCATTTTCTTGATGATTGATGAGTTGCATCTTCTCATGTGTATCGATTATTTTGGATTTCCTTTTTTTTTTTAATTAAGTGCCAGTTCAAGTCTTTTGTAATTTTCCATTAGGTTTCTTTTTTTCTTATTGACTTTTAGGAGCTTTTAATATATTCTAGATACAAATTGTCCATTATGCATTACAAATATGTTTTCCTTTCCTATGGCTTAATTTTTCACTTCCTTATTGGGGTCTTTTGATAAGAACACAGAATATCATATTAGTATGGTGATACATATCAAAGTTTTAGAATCTTTTGTGTCTTAAAAAGACTTTCTGTACCCTGAGGTCATGAAGATATTCCCGTGTTGTATTCCAAAACTTTACTGCTTTTTTTCACATTAAAGTCTATAATTCATCTAGAATGTATTGCTGTATTATTATAAACTGGGAGGAAATTGATTTCATATTTTTCCATATGGACACTCAATGATCCTAGAACAATTTATTGAAAAAAGGTCCTTTTCCCACTTCTCTGTTGTACTACATTTATCATAAATCACTGTCCAAGTATGTGTGCATCTGTATCTGGGCTCTTTATTCTGTTCTGCTCGTATGTTTGTCTTTCTCTGCCCTAATACCACACTGTTTTAATTCCTATAGCTCAGAGTTGATAATAAACTTCAATTTTTGATAGTGGAGGTCCTCCCACATCTCATGCCTAGGTATTTTTGAAGCTGGGATCGCTCATACACACAAATCCATTCAAATGTTTAAGCAGTGTGTGCGGTGGGGTGGGGAGGAAGGGTGCTCAGGCTGAGAGAAGGGACGAGCAGAGTGAGTATTCTGTTTCCATGGCATTCTCCCAAGGCACGGGACCACATAACCACAGTGCCAGTCACCCTGTAGGGAGATCACAAATGCGTCAGCGGGCTCCCTCGTCACTTGTCTCCGAGAGACAGACAGCTCTTAAAACCCAGATACCCACCCAGAAGACAACACTCCATTCCCTCCTTCTCGCGGCTATCCCAGAGGTACGCCTTTCCTGCACATCGCGAGCGCGTGCTCAGCACCCAAATACCGACCTTGGGCAAATTCGCCGAAAGAGATTCGCTCAGCCTTGCGGGTGGAACCCACAGAGATTCCTATCGTCTGCCTGGGAGAAACAGCCCGTCGACACGCCGAGGAACCGCTGGCGGAGAGCCTGACCGCCCGAAATGGACTGAAGAACGGGTTCCTCGACTACGGGATTTTTTTTTTTCCGACTGAAAGACACAAACCACCTCGAAGTCTACTGCCCGAGTGGCGGACAATCCTGACAGACACACGGCGGCCTCAGACCGACTTCCGGGCGGAGCGACCCCCAGCACACGCGATTTCTCCCTCAGCCTCGGCGCGCTCGGGCCGTTTAGTTCCCAGCGATCCGCGCAGTGTCTGGCACGCTAGCCAATGGGAAGGAGGATTCCGGGCGGCGGGCGCGGGCAGGGGACGTCTCCTAGGCCCGAAGGCGGCTGCTGGTCCCCGCCGGAAGCCGGATGCGGGAGACGCGCCCGGCGCCCTCGGCCGTCCCTGCGCGCCTTAGTCCCGCTCCGAGTCCCACCGACGCGCTTACTTTTCCGCGCCGGCTCTTGCGCATGCGTACGGCAACCTTCAGGCCGACCCTGAATGAAAGGAAAGCATCTTGAGAAAGACGGAGGGATTCTAAACCGCGGTCCGATAGGTCACCGGGGAGGAGGCACAGCACGAGGTAGCCACTACCGCCGGAGGCTTCCAAAATAGGAATTGCAGAACCCAAAAAGGTTTGGAGAGGTCCCACCGAGATTTGAACTCGGATCGCTGGATTCAAAGTCCAGAGTGCTAACCATTACACCATGGGACCTGCTGGCTGCTTTAGGCGGCCGGGAGTCTTCTCAAGCCACATAGCGGGCCCGTGAGGCTGCCTTTGGAAAGCAGTCGTAGTTGCCCAGTGTCCGCCGGCGCGGAACTGTGGGCTCCGGGCCCCGAGCCGCAGGAGCCGAGCGAAGCGGAGCGGCGAGGGCTTCTGCATCCCCGGCGTCCCATACACTGCCGGTCCCGGGGTGTCATTTCTTGTCGCCTCTCTCTGCTCTCCCCCAGGGGTCCTCACCGAGTTTGGGGAAGCACGGAGTGCGGCAGGCTGGCGGGATCGGTCGTAGCAATGCTGGCCCCGAGAAGGCCGGCTCTGACCTCCAGCTCACGAGCAGGAGGCTCGGCGCTCCCATCCTGGGCTTCGTACTGTCTATTTATTTACACAAAGGGTGCTCTGGATAGGTTATCTTGGCGGAGCGGAGGGAAGCCGACTGGCGCGTGGGGAGAATGTGGTTCAAGGCCCTGGTGCCCCGAGCGCGAATCGCTGCCAGGAAGTGCGTCCCGCCTGATTCCTTGGCGTTCCACGTGGCTAGAGCGCCAAGAAATTTGCACAGAACATCTCACTTCCATTTCCCTCTCCTGCTACTTGGTGGGTGGTTCCTTCTAACAACATTAGAAGATCAGTTAAAGACAGTCGATTTTGGACTTTCTCATAAGTTTTAGTGAATGTGTAAATGGATAATGTCTCTTAAGGTCGATCTGGCGACATAAATTTATAGGCCATTTGCTCAGCAGTTTCACTTTTGGAACTTTATCCTTAGGGACTACTAGGATGAGTGCCAGTTGGTCAAGAATGTTCTCAGCTGTGTGGCTTATGATAGTAAAGAATAAACATAAATGTCCATCGTGTGAAAATTGATTAAATATTGACAATGTCTATACAATACATACTGTGCAAGAATTTAGGGGGAAATTACTGTATTGGCATGAAAAGCTACACTGTCTTAAACAAACCAAAACAAAAATCTACTTACCAATTAGTGTTTATAATAAAATCTCACTTACACACAAACAGAAAAGTTGAATGCATACAGATACAATGAATATTTGCCCTGGGCTATATGATTTCTTGAGGGATTCAACACTGTATGGGACTGGGTGACAGCAGAGCTGTGCGACATACTCACTCTCCAGCTCCTGGCTGCCAGAGTGAAAGTGTGTGTCCTTACCCTAGCCAACTGGACTTAGAATCCAGAAGCAGGAACATTTTAGAACTTAGCTGGCTGCTGGTGGTGGCTGTGACGCCGAGTCTCAGAGGCAGTGATGGCAGCCATGCATGTCCAATGGCAGCAGACGTGGCATCCTTAGTAGATTGTCCAGGATCCTGACCTTGGCGGGTTCCTGGTTCCCTAGTATCCCTTCATTCTTGCCCATCTTTTCTGAGTTTGCTTTCCCTCTGCTGTTATGAACTATGTAAGATCCTCCTAATAAGCCCCTTTTCTACGTAAGGTACCTAGAGTCCTTTTCTGTTACATATAGAACCTGCTTAGCCCAAATCCAAAAAGGTCTTTTGATGACAGTTATCTCCTGGGAATAAATTTATGAAGGCCTTTTTTTTTTTTGTATATAACTCTTGTATATGGTTAGAAGAAACATTAACAATTTTCCTTTTTGAAGAAATAACCAAATTCCCCTTGAGTTTCTGTGGTGACATAAGGGTATCCCTCTCTCGAGGCTGGAGTGACATAATATCAACTTGAGTTAGCATCAAATGACTTGGGCAGCTCTGGACCTCAGCCTTCCCATTTAGTTTCTTCTTGCAAGGGCTCAGTACAGGCCCTAAAGTGTATTGCAATTAATTTTTCAAAAGCTACTGCAGAAACTACTAAAGGGTGATTATTATATCCTTTGAAAGTATTTGTATGGTTCCTTTCTCCAGTGTGAAGAAGGATTGACTGTCCTCCTATTCCTACTGCTCCCTACTCTACTCCCTAGTTCTTCCTTTGCAATTCCCTCCACTTTCTTTCTCAGCTTGAACAAAACCTTACCAGCCCTACTTTCGCATTCCCCAAGGGATTTAAAAGAATCATCTCTCTTACAACTTTTGACATCACTCATTGGAATTATAAGAAACTGTGTTCTGTGGCTCAGTCTCTCCCATCTTCCCTCTCTCTCCTTGGCTGGGCTATGAATTCCCTGGGACTTGCTTATCTTTGAGTATGGCTAGTGTCTTAACAGCCATATTCCCAGGACCCCAGTAGAGGGCACAGGGGAACTTAGGAGGAAGAAACAACAATCTAGTTTTGTGTTCAGAGACCCTTTAGCATCACACATACATACACACTATATATATATGTATATATATATTTAAAATATATATATTATACACTTTAAAAATATATATATAGTGTATATATATATAAATGATAACAGAGACAACATGTAATCTCCCTGCCCCAATATAACTAGTTTCTTTTAACCCATTGTGTGTGACTCCTAAAGATGGCATCTTATGACATTTTTGAGGATGAACTTTCAAGCCTCCACAAGGTGGCTCCTGAGCTAGGGGAGTTCAGGGCTCTGCTGGAGGTGGGGTTAGCGTAGCTTCAGCTGTGGCACCTGTGACTGAGGGCTGAACTGGGGCAGACTATACCCCAGAAAGTACAATGAGGCCAGGGTTTAAGAAAACAGGGGTGAAGTCCAGGATTAGGAACCTTAAAGATATTCTCTCATTTCTTATGAGCCTGTAAATGAGCAGACCATGGAGTTGGGACAATAATGCTTTTGAGTAGTCAAGGTGGAAAGTATTCATATTCACTCTCGAGATTACGTTCAGTCCGTTTCCTGTAACCATGCTAGGATGCTCACAGTTAACTGGAATAGAATGAGCCTTGCTCTTTTTCCTGGCCATCCAGGATAGGTGAGATCTCCCACAAGTCACTGTCTTGCCTTGCGCACCCTGATTATACCAGGGAAGCCACCAGTGTCAATTTGGGCAGGGTGACATGCCCTGAGTCTCCACTGGCCACATCCCACCCCTTCCTGTCCAGCCTCCTGCTCAGAGCCTGGCATTCCCCAGGCTCCGATGAGGAAATATGAGCCACTTCAATTTTTTTTGGTGGGGGTGCTCTGGGTCTTCATTGCTGCATGTTGGCTTTCTCTAGTTGCAGCAAGTGAGGGCTACTCTCTAGTTGTGGTGTGTGGACTTCTTTTTGTGGTGGCTTTTGTTGCTCTAGGGCACGCGGGCTTCAATAATTGCGGTTCCCTGGCTTTAGAGTACAAGCGCAATAATTGTGGTACATGGGCTTAGTCACTCTGTGGCTTGTGGGATCTTCACAGATCAGGGATCGAATATGTGTATCCTGCTTTGGCAGGTGGATTCTTCACCACTGAGCCACCAGGGAAGCTCTCCACCTCACTTTTAAAAAATCATTTTATTGAAATATTATTTATGTTAAGGAAAATGCACATACCTTAACTGAAGAAATCAATTATATTTTACAAATGTATACATTTGTATGATCACTGACTAGATCAAGATGTAGGACATTTCCATCACTCCAGAAAGTTCTCTGACCCTTTTTTCCAGTCTTTACTGAAATCACTACTCTGGTTTCTATTACCAGAAATTAGTTTGGCCCATTATTATAGTATACATATACTGTTTTGCAGCATCTTTTGTGGCTTCTCTGGTGGCTCAGATAGGAAAGAATCTGCCCGCAACGTGGGAGACCACGGTTCAATCATGGCAACTCACTCCAGTATTCTTGCCTGGAGAATCCCATGGACAGAGGACACAAAGAGTTAGACACAACTGTGCAACTACCACTTCACTTCTTTTGCTAAACATTTTTTCAAGATTCATCCACGTCATTTTATATACTAGCAGTATGTTTTTCAGTGCTGAGTATCCCATTCTATGAATATACCACAGTTTGTTCATTCATTTTTCAGTTGATGGACACTTGGATTGTTTCCAGTTTGAACCTAATGTATCTAGATCCTTTGTCAAGTATTTATACTGAAGATATTTTCTTCCAGTCTATGGATTGTCTTTCTACTTTATTAATAGTGTCTTTTTGGGGATTCCCTGGTGGTCCAGTGGTTAAGACACCACCTTTTCACTGCTGAATGCCTGGGTTTGATCCTTGATCAAGGAACTAACACAGTAAAGGAAAAACCAAGTGTCTTTTGTCTAGCAGAAGGTTTTAATTTCAATCAAGTCAAAATTCGTTTTATTAGTACCTGTGTTCTTGCATGCAGAGATCAGGGATATTTCCAAGCACATGGGATAGAGGGGCTTGTGCAGTTATACAGACTCCTCAATTACATAATGAAAACTTTGATAATATCTTGGTAAAATTTAAAGCGGGATGAGGGATATAAGTTTTATTTAGAAGACTTGTCTGAGGCTGGAACAGGGAGGCTGAAGGACAGAAAGGTGGCTGAAGCATCCAGGCAAAGGATTAAGAAAAAGAGCTGTATATAGGCAAGAATACTGTGAAGGTCATTAGGTGTAGGTTTGAGCACAAAAACTGGGATAGACAGCAGTGACTTCCTTGAAAGCTGATCCTGAAATTGTTGCTGGGGTCTGGAACACAGACTATGGGCCTAGCAAGACTGTAGGATATCAATAATGGCAAATGGTGGGAAAAGAACAGGATATTGACATGTGTTGGTGATTTCATGCCGTCTTCATGATGGTCCTAAGAGACAGAGGAGTTTTAGGCTGAGGCAGCCTGGTTTAAAGCAGGTATACTATGACTTTGCTAAGAGTGGCTTGCAATCCAAGTTTACCAGATGTCCTGTAATGTGGAGCCTTCAGGACTAGAAAAGCTGAAATCTCCCATCCAAGAGAAAGCACCAGCAGAGACAGAAGACTTAGGAGGAGACCACCTGGAGCAAAACCCTAGCCTACTACACTGCAAGGCTTTAAACATTTTCTACCCATGAAGAGGAAGAACCTGGGGGCGAAGAGATTATAGACAGTCTCTCTGTACCTTAGGTGACTGTAACTTAGATAACAGCATCACAGCAAAGTCACGTGTGAAGACCTGTGGTTACCAGAATGGATTTCCCGGTCTCAAAGACTATGTCTAGACAAGATGTCTGGACTGAAATAAAAGAAAGGAATTACCAATGAGATCTCATTGGCAATCAAGTTTCCTTTAACATCTGATTGATAACAGCTAGTGTGTTTTAATTCCTGAGGCCACTCCTGGGCTTGTGAACAGCACTAGCAGGGTGTAGGCAGTTACAGCTCTGGAGGCCTGAGAAGGGTCACCCTGCCCAGTGCTCACTCAGACGGGGAACAGGAAGGTAATGGACAAGCTGGCTGCTCTTAGAACCTGGATTGTTCCTGGGTGGCGCTAGATGGGCTAAGCAAGGCACCCTCTCCACTGCCAGGGCTTGGAATCCCTAACGCCTATTCCTGCCAGTGACAGGAAACCTGTGGTCTGCTCCACAAGCCTCTGGGCTTCCAACTATATATGAGACAGTTTAAGACAGTTTGGGTCAAGTTTCTGGTACATGCAGACAAATGCATTCTCATAGATACCCTTTATAGTGGCTCGTATATATTGTTGGACAATCGATAATCAAAACAGTTGGGGAGATGCCTTCCTGAGTCAGGGAGAGTATCTAAAAGGAGGCAAATCCCAGTCCCATTTCTACTTCAGTCACATGAAATGGACACGCCTCATGTATGCAAGACAAAGGCCACTAGCCCAGTAGCCAACATGATTCCTCTTTCTGAAATTCATAGAAATTTTCCTTTCCAGAGTTGGGGAGCAGGACTAAGTAGAGGGGAAACGGAGTGGACCTGAGCTCCCCCTGGAGGCCCACACAATTATTTGCACCAACGTGTACCAGGCTTTGCAGGTGGCACTAGTGGTAAAGAACCCACCTGCCAATGTGTGAGACCTAAGAGATACAGGTTCAGTCCCTGGGTCAGGAAGATCTCCTGGAGGACGACGTGGCAACCCACCCTAGTATTCTTGACTGGAGAATCCCATGGACACAGGAGCGACAGTCCACAGGGTTGCAAAGAGTCAGATACGACTGAAGCGACTTGGCACGCAAGCATGTCCATCAGTCCAGGAATTTGTAGTTTAGCAGGAAGTAGCAGAGGCCCTTCACTGTCTTGGAAGGATACCTTTGTTATTGGTTGGATCCAGGCTGCTCTTGGATAAAATTGTGTCTGAATTTCAAGACTGGAGGGAGGCCCATGCAGGGGTTATTCTCTATGACCTGATTTTTGCTTCAAAACTACCCAAAGAGAAAACATTTTATTTATGTTGTTTTGAAAACACACAGATACACAGAATAGTTGTATTATTTAGGACACTTTGGTTGTAAGTCACAGGAACCAACTCAAATTAGATTAAGAAAAAAAGGAGAATTATAAGGATATAGTGTTTCACAAAACCCCGGGGCAGGACCATAGTCAGACCTCAGGAAAGAACCAGAAGGCTGCAAAAAGTCTCTCATTTCAGCTTCTCTTTGTGCTTATGTTGAATTCCTTTTCTCACCGCGGACTAGCCCTTTCTGCTCCCCAGTCCAAATAGTATACGGGAGCACTCCGCTGTCCAGCCACCCACTTGATGTTTTCAGATCCAGATCACATTCCAAGAGACAATTGGCTTGGGTAGTGGCTCAGCTTTTCTTGGTCCAATATAGTAAGACCAGGATGTGGAGTCACACACTCTCTAGGAAGTTGATCTATTCCTAGAGAAATTTTCTTGGAGAACTGGCTCATAGTTTAAGCAAACATCCCCAATTTTAAGGACTCCTCTTGGAGTCTTGGCTAGAGTAGAAGGTTCCAGATCTTGGGAACAAGGAAGATTTTCCTGGAACCTAATGACGGTAACTGCAGCACATCAAAACAGTCCCTGCTGGAGGATATTCAAAGATGCTACAGTTGCCATGACCTCTATCTCCCTGTATCAAGAATGCAAGAGACCTACCTGGTGGTCCGTTCGTTAAGACTCCACGCTTCCACTGCAGGGGACAAAGTTCTGATCCCTGATCAGGGGACTAAGACCCCACATGCCATGCTGCTACCAATTCATGAGAAAGACAGACTTTTGGGGGGAGGGGTGGGGAACCAGGCCTGGGACAAATTAAATATTTGTCTCAATATTTAAATATTTAATGTATATTTCAATTATTTTTATACATGTAAAAGTTATAATAACTAAAGCTAGCAAACTATTAAAGTAAACGTTTCCCAGATAGCTCAGTTGCCTGCAATGCAGGAAACCCTGGCTCAATTCCTGGGTTGAGAAGATCCGCTGCAGAAGGGATAGGCTACCCACTCCAGTATTTTTGTCTTCCCTTGTGGCTCAGCTGGTAAAGAATCTGCCTGCAATGTGGGAGACCTGGGTTTGATCCGTGGGTTGGGAAGAATCTCCTGGAGAAGGGAAAAGCATAACTCCAGTATTCTGGCCTGGAGGTTTTCATGGACTGTATAGTTCATGGGGTTGCAGAGTTGGACATGACTGAGTGACTTTCACTAGCTTCTTACCATAACAAATTTATCTTTAAAAGGCAAAATCCATAATATTGTAAAGCTGTGGTTTTTATAGTTAGATTTAAGTTTTGAAAACTTAAGCATGATACAGCTAGAACCACAAGTATAAAATTAAAAAGTAATAAAAATTGCTTACTATTTTTAAATGTTCTTAAGCCACACATGCAATTGTGAACAGCACACTAATTTTCTAGTACTTTTGTAACTATGTATTGAAAGGCAAGAAAATACACACTAGGTAGTGAGCAAGATTTTATTATTTATTTTGAGAGGAAGAATTTGACAAATTGAAAAATGTGTCTTTTTCTTCTACCTAAGCACTTTGCTGCTCAAATCTTACCTACATTTCAAAGTACTGTCCACAGACTTTCAGTGCATTTGGATGCAACTGCCTTATATTTTGAGAACACAGGGCAAGAGGAATAGAGAAGCATTTCTCTGGGGCCTGGATAGTGTCTAGTCTCGGAAGAAATGTTTAGAAAAACAGGTTATGCTGTCCTGGTGCTGAGCACTAGATCCTGAGTGACAGAGATGCCCATCATGAGTAAACACACGTGTTTGTTCTTTTCCTTCAGTTTTATTGAGATATAATCTACCAACAGCACCGTATAAATTGAAGAAAGTAGGGAAAACCACTAGGCCATTCAGTTCTGTTCAATTCAGTCACTTAGTCATGACCGACTCTTTGTGACCCCATGAACTGCAGCACGCCAGGCCTCCCTGTCCATCACCAACTCCCGGAGTCCACCCAAACCCATGTCCATCGAGTTGGTGATGCCATCCAGCCATCTCATCCTCTGTCATCCTCGTCTCCTCCTGCCCCCAATTCTTCCCAGCATCAGAGTCTTTTCCGATGAGTCAGCTCTACGCATGAGGAGGCCAAAGTATTGGAGTTTCAGCTTCAACATCAGTCCTTCCAATGAACACCCAAGGACTGATCTCCTTTAGGATGGACTGGTTGGATCTCCTTGCTGTCCAAGGGACTCTCAAGAGTCTTCTCCAACACCACACTTCAAAAGCATCAATTCTTTGGCACTCAGCTTTTTCACTGTCCAGCATCCATACATGACTACTGGAAAAACCATAGCCTTGACCAGACAGACCTTTGTTGGCAAAGTAATGTCTCTGCTTTTCAAAATGCTATCCAGGTTGGCCATAACTTTCCTTCCAAGGAGTAGGCGTCTTTTGAGTTCATGGCTGCCATCGCCATCTGCAGTGATTTTGGAGCCCAAAAAAATAAAGTCTGACACTGTTTCTACTGTTTCCCCATCTATTTGCCATGAAGTGATAGGACCAGATGCCATGATCTTAGTTTTCTGAATGTTGAGCCTTAAGCCAACTTTTTCACTCTCCTCTTTCACTTTCAGCAGGAGGCTTTTTAGTTCCTCTTCACTTTCTGCCATAAGGATGGTGTCATCTGCATATCTGAGGTTATTGATATTTCTCCTGGCAATCTTGATTCCAGCTTGTGCTTCATCCAGCCCAGCATTTCTCATGATGTACTCTGCATATAAGTTAAATAAGCAGGGTGACAATATACAGCTGTGACGTACTCCTTTTCCTATTTGGAACCAGTCTGTTGTTCCATGTCCAGTTCTAACTGTTGCTTCCTGACCTGCAAACAGGTTTCTCAAGAGACAGGTCAGATGGTCTGGTATTCCCATCTCTTTCAGAATTTTCCGCAGTTTATTGTGATCCACACAGTCAAAGGCTTTGGCATAGTCAATATAGCAGAAGTAGATGTTTTTCTGGAACTCTCTTGCTTTTTCGATAATCCAGTGGATGTTGGCAATTTGATCTCTGGCCTTTTAGGCCATTCAAGTATGACCTAAATCGAAACCCTTACAATTATACAGTGGAAATGACAAATAGATTCAAGGGATTAGATCTGACAGACAGAGTGCATGAAGAACTATGGACGGAGGTTCATAACATCATACAGAAGGTGGTGATCAAAACCATCCCCAAGAAAAAGAAACATAAAAAGGCAAAACGGTTGTCTGAGGAGGACTTACAAATAGTGAGAAAAGAAGAGAAATGAAAAACAAAGGAGAAAAAGATATCCCTCTGAACGCAGAGTTCCAAAGAATAGCAAAGAGAGATAAGAAAGCCTTCCTCAGTGAACAACGCAAAGAAATAGAGGAAAACAATAGAATGGGAAAGACTAGAGATCTCTTCAAGAAAATTAGAGATACCAAAGGAACATTTCATGCAAAGATGGGCACAATAAAGGACAGAAACGATATGGACCTAACAGAAGCAGAAGATAATAAAAAGAGGTGGCAAGAATACACAGAGGAACTATACAAGTTCATTAAGATTTCTTAATAACCCAGATAACCACGATGGTATGATCACGCACCTCGAACTAGACATCTTGGAGGGTGAAGTCAAGTGGGCCTTAGGAAGCATCACTATGATCAAAGCTAGTGGAAGTGATGGAATTCTACCTGAGCTATCTCAAATCCTAAAAGATGATGCTATTAAAGTTCCTCACTCAATATGCCAGCAAATTTGGAAAACTCAGCAGTGGCTACAGGACTAGAAAAGGTCAGTTTTCATTCCAATCCCAAAGAAGGACAATGCCAAAGAAAGTTCAAACTACTGCACAGTTGCACTCATTTCACATGTTAATAGGATAATGCTCAAAATCCTTCAAGCTAGGCTTCAGCACTCTGTAAACCCAGAACTTCCAGATGTACAAGCTGGATTTAGAAAAGGCAAAGGAACCAGAGATCAAATGACCAAAGTCCATTGAATCACAGAAAAAGCAAGAGAACTCCAGCAAAACATCTACTTCTGTTTCATTTACTGTGCTAAAGCCTTTGACTGTGTGGATCACAGCAAACTGTGGAAGATTCTTATAGAGACGGGAATAACAGACCACCTTACCTGCCTCCTGAGAAACCTGTATGCAGGACAAGAAGCAACAGTTAGAACCAGACATGGAACAACGTACTGGTTCTAAATTGGGAAAGGAGTATGGGAAGGCTATATATTGTCACCCTGCTTACTTAACTTACATGCAGAATGCCAGGCTGGATGAAGCACAAGCTGAAATCCAGATTGCCGAGAGAAAATATCAATAACCTCAGATATGCAGATGACACCACCCTTATGGCAGAAAGTGAAGAGGAACTAAAGAGCCTCTTGGTGAAGGTGAAAGAGGAGAGGGAAAAAGCTGGTTTAAAACTCAACATTCAAAAAACTAGGATCATGGCATCCGGTCCCATCACTTCATGGCAAACAGAAGGGGAAACAATGGAGACAGTGCCAGACCTTATTTTCTTGGGCTCCACAATCACTGCAGATGGTGACTGCAGCCATGAAATTAGAAACTTGCTCCTTGGAAGAAAAGCTATGACAAACATAGACAGGCATATTAAAAAGCAGAGACATTACTTTGCTGACAAAGATCCATATAGTCAAAGCTATGGTTTTTCCTCTAGTCATGTATGCATGTGAGAGTTGGACCATAAAGAAGGCTGAGTGCTGAAGAATTGATGCTTTTGAGCTGTGGTTGGACAAGTCCCTTGGACTGCAAGGAGACCAGACCAATCAATCCTAAAGGAAATCACCCTTGAAAATTCATTGAAGGACTGATGCTGAAGCTGAAGCTCCAATACTTTGGCCATCTGATGCAAAGAGCCAAGTCATTGGAAAAGATCCTGATTCTGGAAAAGATTGTAGGCAGGAAGAGAAGGGGACAACCGAGGACGAAATGGTTGGATGGCATCACCAACTCAATGGACATGAATTTGTGCAAACTCTAGGAGATGGTAAAGGACTGGGAAGCCTGGCATGCTGCAATTTATGGGGTGGCAAGGAATCGGACACAACTGAGTGACTGAATAAAAACATCACCTACAACTGTTTAAAATGTGGAGCATAATGATTGGACTTCCATATATCATGAAATGATTATCACCCTAAGTTTAGTGAATATCTACCATCTCATATAGATACAAAGTTAAAGAAATAGAAAAATAATATTTTGTGTGTGTGATGAGAACTCTTAGGATTTACTCTCTTAACCACTTTCTTGTATAACACACAGCAGCGTTACTTGTATTTATCATGCTGTACACTACAACCCTCGTATTTACTTATTTATCTTATAAACAGATAAGACCACCTTCATCCAATTTTCCCTTCCTCCACCACCTGCCTCTGGTTAACACAAACCTGACCTCTTCTTCTGTGAGTTTGTTTGGTTTTTAAAATAAATACATGTGTCTGTGATATGCAGAGTTCTCTAAAGCACAGGTAGGGGCTCATCTTGCCTGGGTCTAAGGACAGTACTGAATGGAGCAAGCCAACATCGTCTCCCTTTATAGCTATGGTATTATACATAAAATACATATACTATTGTACTAAATGGTTATGCACATTAGTTAAAGTTATAAAACTTTTGCAACAGAATCATTATGACATATACAATGGAATGAGGTATGTGCTTTATTCATGTTTGGGAGAACAAAAAAATGATGGCCAGTCTGTATCCATATCTGAGAAATGCTGAATTGAAGTTAAGCCAATTTCTTCACAGCAGGATTTCTCAGAGCCTTGAATATACTAATGTGATTTGTGACTGTCAAAGAGGGATTAGAGTATGCAGTATTTTTTAAAATTCTTTGACTGCCAAAACATTTTTCATGATTTAATATCTCACACATTTTTCAGAGATTTTGAACTACCATGGCTGTCTTCAGTAGGAAAGAGTAGAAACAAAAAGGCAGCACAGCAGTGGGAGAATCCACTGACTCCCAGAATAACAGAGAAAACCCGTGTCATCATGATGGCTCCATTCTGCAGATGACATCCATCTTGAGTAGTAAGCAACTGACCTTAAGGCCCTGGACTTTAATGGCTTGGCCACTGAACTTACAAAGTACCTCAGCACAAGGTCCAAGTTCAATCCCTGGCATTCTGGACTGTGTCTTTATGGTAGGTATCTGATGCCAGGGAAAGCTTTATTCCAGCAGTGAGTGGACCACCCAGTGATCTCTGCCCTCCACCTTCCTGCATCCCATCCATGTGCTGGACTCCAGGTGAGCTGACTCCACAGAGCCCTCCTCACCTGCATGGGCCCTGGTGAGTTCTCCCTCCTCTGATCTTCTGAGCCTGGCTGCCCAATGCTAGTAGAAGAATGAACTGAACCAGGCTGCCACTTCCTCAAGGTAAGGAGTCTGGGTTATTCACATTATTTGAGTCCACAAAGTAGAACCAAATAAAAATTTGTGGATGACAGTTGATGCTAGAGATGATCTGTGATGTCATACCCACCAAATAACCCTCAAGGACCCAGAAGGATACCAATTCTTTTGATCCTTGATCCAAGGATACCAATCCATCATGTGCTTTTTTGCACGAGATGATGTGAGACAGGAGTTGGACACCACTTAGTGCCTAAACCACCACCACCACCACTATATGTACAAGTGCTTCACAAATGGTAAGACATCAATCAATAATTATTGTTAATACAATCTCCATTGCCCTGATTAGTGATTGGTCCATTTCTAATGATCTACAGTAACTGAGCCAGACCCATCTGCCCTATTCATCTTATCAGGAGTTCACATTTTCGTTGCTCATCCTCCAGTTTCTCTGTTTTACATACTTGCAACTCGTTGGCCTAGTGATTTGCCGATGCCCAGGCATCTTTACGTGGCACACTGGAGACGGTTCTTGAAGTAGTGGAGAGCTAGCTTGAACTGGACCTGATTTTTGGTGTTGGCCCGGTATACGCTGTAGGTCTTCTCCAGGGCTGCCAGCTCTGGGTCCTCCACTGGAGAATGGGGCTGGTGACCTATAATCACATCTGAGCAGGACCCCACGAGCAGCCTCCCGAGCCCATCGATAAAAAACTCTGCCAAGAGAGGGGAAGCATGAGAAGGATATGTGACCTTCGAGGCAGAGACCCAGGGCCCTATTGCAGGTCCAGAAGGGGAGCGTTCAGGGGGAGGGGACACAATTTACACCCTTGGGGCGGTTCCTCCCATGTGGAGCCACCTGCCCAGGCTACTGAGTTGGAAGGACAGACAGTGATATGGATAGAAAGACACAGATTAGCTTCCAACTGGGCGGACCTGTGGACTCCAGGGCTGAGGGCAATTTAAGACAGGAAGTTCAGCAGCTGCAGTTACAGAGGAAAGGAAGTCTGGAAATGGAGGCGCAGCAGCAGGTAGGGGCCAGAGTTGTAGGGAGAGGAAGGGGAAGGGTGTCTCAGAGAAGTAGGAACAGCTTGTGGGAGGCAAGAAGGCAGAGGGTGGAGGGAGGCAGGGGAAACTGTGGGCTCCCCAGTTTGTGGAGAATGGGCAAGCTGCCTGATCTGAGGCGCACGGCCCTCCCTCCCTCCCTCCCTGGGGGAGAGCAGACTTCTGAGGTCAGTCCACAGCCCAGCTCCCTCCTCACTTTCCTAGCCTCCCCACCTGAGTGAGCCACTCGCTGCAGGCTGGGGTCAAAGCCAACTCTTTGGAGCCGCTCTGTGTGGGCCAGGAAGAAGTTAACGACGCCGCTGGTCACCACGCAGTTGGGGAAGCCATCTAGGGGCCGGAAAGATCCTGTCCGCCGATGGAGACAGTCTCCATTCTTACTGTGCTCCAGGAACAGCTTAAACTGGAACATATTTCCAAGCACACTGCCACCTACCTAGCCAGTGGGCAGAGAAATCTGCATTAGAGAACAGATGATATCCATGTAGCCCCTGCCAGGAAGCCTTACTGGATTGAACCTGTTATGACAAGAACCACACCCTGTATCTACCCTTCATGCTAGGCCTACACCAAGTCCAAAGGGCAGACAACTCAACTCTGCTGTGCTTACCCTCCTGCAAGCTCACTTTTCCAGGTGATCTCATTCCCTTTTGGTACGAGAAGCAGTGTCTGGGTGCAGGTGAGAGGCAGCCTGCATAAGCAAGGGTCCCTATATGGACTTTCTGCGGCGTCTGTCTCAATCTCCTTCCTCTCATTCTCTGTTCTTGGCTTACCTCTCTGCGCTGCCTGTCCCTGCACTCATGGGAGATGAGTGCATCTCTATTTGGAGCCTAAGCAAAGCAGGACTAGCAAGTATATCTGTTTCTGAGCCATCATAATCACCCAGAGGGACACAGCAATCTGCTCTCTGCTGTCCCCTGTTTGTTCTCTCCTCCTCTTAGTAAATGGACTGAGTTTTGATGGACCAAATTAACGTCTAGCTACTATCCCACTAAAGTTGAAAATTTCCCACTTGCCTTGCAAGTTTTAACCATGTGTCTAAGTCCGGGCTGAAAGGATGTGATTTAGAACAGATGCTTGCTACTTTTATAAATGTCACACTCTTAAAAGAAAATTGCTTGTCTTTCAATTCCCCTGTTTCCCCATTTCTTCTGACCACAAAGCTGAGGAAAACAAAAATGGACGAACAACGGGGAATGGAGCTGGTCCAGGATGCCTCTGGAAGAAGAGTCCAGCACTAGCTCTCATTACAGGGGCAGGAACTGCACCTTCTATGTCATTTATGCGACTGTGACTGGGTCTTAGCCAAGCAGGACGCTGTGGGGTGTCCACTTGAAATAAGAGATAACCACGGTCACTGTGCTACTTCTTATCCATTTTCTTTCTTTTTAGCAGCTTTTTCTTTGACATATTAAAATTGTATATTTTGAGGTTATACATCTTGATGTTTTGATAGATGTATACATTGTGAAAAGATCACCGCACTCAGGCTAATGAATAGATCCATCATCTCTACACAGTATAGTTATCTCTGCAAATTACAAGCTACCACGCAGTATTATTAATTATTGCCACATTTTTCTTCTCTTTCCTGTATGTGAATGGACTGTTTATGTTTTCGTTGTGGTTGTTTTTAATCTCATTAAGGCTGCATGTGCTTTCACAACTTCGTGCCATTTGCGTGTTTGTAACAGTGGGTGACAGAACTGGAGCCCTGCTTGCCTTCTCCCACCACTGCCGGGAGGAAGTTAGAAGTGATGCGTAAGCACTAAGCACGACACTTCAAAGACGGAACAATGGTGCATTTGGCGGGTGGGGGTTAGTGGAATTTGCTCAAAGAAAAGTAAGAACGGAGGCAGAAGCAGAACGCACACATCTGACTCCCACGTGAAGGTCTCAGCCCCAGCGCGGCCCCTCCCCTCCCCTTCCTCCCCTGCTCCTCTCTCCCTCTCCTCCTCCCCTGAACATTTCCCTGTCTGCCCTTCTTCCCTTTCCCTCTGGCTTGTCACACAGAGGAGATAGAACCAGCAGCTCTCCCTTACCACATCCAGTTCGGTCTTCTCTAGGACATCCACCAGCACCTCAATCTTGGTCTTGTCGCTGAAGAGAAAGTCATCGTCCACCCAGAGAACGTATTTGGTGGTGACCTGAGATATGGCCAGGTTCCTACCAGCAAACCAACCCTGTGAGTAGAGTGAGGTTAGATCGTGGTGGCCTGCCCTGCCACCTGGCAGCATCACCTGGCAGCTTTCTCAGTTCCCAAGAGCCACGCTGCACTGCACCCCAAAGGGTGGTCGGGAACCTCTAGGTTAAAGGGAGTCCATGCCTCAGAGACACTGGGAGAAGGACAGGGGCTTCTGAGTCAAAGACTGAGGCAAAGAGAGGTGAGAGAGTCCTTCCTTGGCCCTGTGGCCAATATGGACTGATGGAAGTCTCTTTCCACCTGACAGAGTCTCTGGGCTCTCAAGCCCTTTCCCCTCAAGTAGCCTGGAAGCTGTTGCAGGGGGAGGGGCACTCTGGTATGTATCATGTTCACTTTCTCCTTTGCTTGAAGGAGAGTGAATGGGGGAGATGCATCAGAGAGTGTGAAATGATAGGGATGAGCGGTTTCTCTGCTTAGACCTGCAAGCCAGGAAACTAGACTGTCAGACACTGCAGGTCACTTAGAAGGATCGCAATCACTTTCTAAACCACGCATGAGAAAAGGTGGATTAACCTTATGCAGAAAAGGGAAAGTGACCTGATTTCTCTGTGAATCTGAAGTCAGCAAAAGGACTCAGAAGAGAATCCCACACTCTCCCATGCCAGGATCTTGCTGCCTTGGGAAGTCTACTGAAGTTGGCCCCTCCGGGGTAAGAACCTGACTCTGACTAAGGCCCTCTTGTCCCAGGATTCAGGCGTCTCCCCACCGGGTAGGGACATACCTTGCCGTAGGGCATGGTGTAATACTCCACATGGCTGTCATTAATTTTCAGGGGCTCCTTGCTGTCATCAGCCACGATCACGGTCAAGTCTGGGTAATACTCACGGATGCTCTGGAGCATGGTCATGAGCTTGTGGGGACGGAGGAAAGTTTTGGTGGCAATGGACACCAGGTTTCTGAGCTTCCTCTCTGAGCAAGAAAGGGTATACATCAGAGTTCTGTCTTTGGGAAGCCTCACTGTCTTGACTTGCGTCGTTCTGAGGGTTTCTCTATATCACAAGTGTTTGTGGACCTCAGGCCTCTTGTACACAGTCAGTGTTTAATAAGAGTTCATTAGTTGGATTAGAAAAATATATTTAAACATACCCCATTTGTTTTTCATGGCATCTGGTTCCATCACTTCATGGCAAATAGATGGAGAAAAAGTGCAAACAGTTTTGGGTTCCAAAATCATTGCAGACAATGACTGCATGAAACTAAAAGACACTTGCTCCTTGGAAGAAAAGCTATGACAAACCTAGACAGTGTATTAAAAAGAGACTTCACTTTGTCAACAAAGATCTGTATAGTCACAGCTGTGGTTTTTCCATTAGTCATGTACAGATGTGAGAGTTGGACCATAAAGAAGGTTGAGCACTGAAAAACTGATGCTGGTGTTGCAGAAGACTCTTGAGAGTCCTCCCTTGGACTGTAAGGAGATCAAACCAGTCAATCCTAAAAGAAATCAACCCTGAATATTCATTGGAAGGACTGATACTGCAGCTCCAATACTTTGGCAATGTGATACTAAGAGCCAAGTCATTGGAAAAGACCCTGATGCTGGGAAAGAATGAGGGCAGGAGGAGAAAGGGGTGATGGGATGAGATGGTTGGATAGCATCACCGACTCAATGGATGCGAGTTTGAGGAAGCTTCAGGAGATAGTAAAGGGCAGGGAAGCCTGGCATGCTGCAGTTCATGGGGTTGCAAAGTGTCAAACATGACTTAGCCACTGAAAAACAATGATAATGATTTGTTTAAATTTTGTCTGTGTTCTATTCTAAAGGCTCTTTCCTGGTTCTGCTGGCTCCATTCTGCTGTTTCCTACTGTCTACCTGGATGTTTAACTTTATGCTTGCCTGTCTGTACTGGGCTTGTATCCTGCTTTCATGCTAGGAGTTAAGATGCATAGAGCCTTGTCCATCAAGGGCTTCGCTATGTACAGTCACAGGATGCAGGAAGAGGAAAAAAGCTCTAAAGGACTTGAGACCTGCTTTGTCATCAGTGCACTCCTCTGGAGAAACTTGCCTGACCTTTATCCTCTGGAAGATGTAAGTGGAAACAGGTCCACTTGGAGACTGGAAGGGGGTAGACAGGTTGTATGATTTATAGAAACAGTTGGAGAAAGGACAACCTTTCTACAGAAAAGACCCTTGGGTCAAACAACTGTAGCTGCTGGTGTGTTTAGGAGATCTAGCCACAGAATGGAGCCAGGCCAGCTGATATGCAAGTGGGTCGTCTGGTGGGGTGGGATCAGCCGGAGCTAACATATGCTGAAAGTCACACCCCACCAACTCTCTGTGTGGGAGTGCAACAGAACCCCACTGCAGAGCCATTTTCTCAGAATGACAGAGGTCAGAGGTCATTCCAGATCCCCCTTTTAATACATGTTGCACCGTTACCCAGCTCCTCCTGAGTCTTTGGGAGTGAGTGGAAGTAAGACAGGAAGACAATAGTACAGTCACTTCAGAAAAAGACTGGCCTTGGGCAGAACAAGCCTTGCAAACTAAAGAACAAAGGCCCTTGGGGTCCAAGTCCTGGGGGGAAGAAACCAGGATCACAGAAATAAAAGATTCACGTTATCTCTGGTCCATTATTGAGTATACCTAGTTGCCACAAGATGAGAAGCTCAACTGTAAATTTTAACCATATCTGTTCCTGGGCTTTCTTGCAGAAAATTCTCATGCATTTCTTCCCCCGCACAGAAACACTCTATTCCTGACAGCTGTCATGCAGCCACCTGCTGCTGATTCAAGAAATTTGATGATTTCTGGAAATTATCAGTGATCATGAGACAAACCATCCCTTTTGCTATAAAAGCAACTCACCCCATTTTACCTGGGGAGTTGGCATTTTCCCTGCCTTCTCTCTTATGCACAAACTATCTCTGTGAATAAAAGGCTTTGCATGCTGAAGAGTCTTGTGGAAGTGATATTCATTTCTATGGTATGGCATGGTCTGAGAATCTGGAAAGGGCTCAGTAACAGAAAGAGTCACGTAAATCATGTTTGACAGTGTGTCGAATGAAAGCTACCTTTTCTCTTCTCAGGCCATGTGACAAGTTTCGTTCTTTCATAACAGTAAAGAGAGAATCAGGAGCCTGAATTACCACAGGGGGTAGTCAAGGTGGGAGACTCCCGGCCAAGTGAGTGGTATAGCATTCTGTTTTGAGATTCTTCATTGTTCCAAACACAGATCAATGATAAAGAAATAGGCAAAGACAGAGCCATGTTCAAAAGCAGATGACATTTCTTCCAAGGAACAGGAATCAAAAGCAGTGAACAGAGCTGGAGCTGGGTCTGCTGCAATCTAGGGTCAGAACAGCAGAGGCTGGGAGGCAGAGTTTGAGTGTTAATGGAATAAAAATGTTGTCTCATGAAGTATGTGGGTCCACAACCAGGGTTTTTTCTAGAAACCATGGACTGGAACCAGGCTGCACACCCTCCAGCTCTTATGACACACTACCCACTGGGCAAGGAGCCTCAAAGAGCCATCATCCCCAAACACACCTCTGGGTTCAGAGATGACACCACCTCACACAGCCATGTCCTGTGCCAAGTCACCCTCGGGCCCAGCAACTGGTTCTTTGGTGATGCCCATATCACTAGGGGACAGGGACCCCAAGACTGTAGGATATAATGATGGATAATCTGGGGCAACTGTAAAGCTGTGAGATGGGAAGGAATCAGGAGAGAGAAAGAGGGAGAGAGGAGAAAACAAAACAAGCTTGTAAAGCCTCGTATGCAAGATGAACCACCAGCAAAAATCCCAAGACATTCAAAGAAAACTACTTTGAAAGAACAACAGCCAGCAAATCCACCCTGTGCTAGAAATACCCACTCTAGATAGACAAACAATAGATGAATCTGAGAGACTTAAAGTGAAAAACAGAATCACATATATGAAAAAGAAAATATGAAACAAAACAGGCATAAAAGAAATGGGAATATTTAGATGTGAAACCAACTTAAAATTATTTAAGATATATACAAAGAATCAAAAGGGAGACATGACTTAAGACATTCAAAAAATTTTTAACAAGTGTAAGAGATTCTATGAACAACTCTATGACAAAAAAATTGACAATTTATGTTAACTTTAAGACAGCTTTATAGAAACATTTTAAAAATGGACTCAATGTACATATAGATCAATAACCATTAAAGTGGTAGAGCTGTTAGTTTTAAATTTCTTCCCTTTCTCTCACTCTTTCCCATTCACATTTCCACCCCAAACACCTTCCCCAAAACTTGGACCAAAAAAATAAGACAAAAGGCAGACAAGTTTTTTTTTTATTATTGTTTTTGCCATACATTGTCATGATATCACCATGGGTTTACATATGCTTCCCCTCCGGGTCCCCCCTCCCCCCCGGGAAATCTCGCTGCACCAGTCCCGAGCATCAATCCTGGGCTGGCGATTGATTAGACACATGACAATTAACATGCTTCAATGCCCTTCTCCCATATCATCCCACCCTTACCCTCATCCACAAAGTCCACAAGTCTATTCTATACATCTGCGTTCCTTTTGTTGTCTCCCATGTTGGGTTCTCATTACTGTCTTTCTAAATTCCATATATATGTGTTAATATACTGTATTGTTGTTTTTGCTTCTGGCTTACTTCACTCTGGATAATGGGCTCCAGTTTCGTCCATCTGAGTAGAATTGCTTCAAATGAATTTTTTTTTAATGCTGAGTAATATTCCATTGTGTATATATACCACAGCTTTCTTATCCATTCGTCAGTTGATGGGCATCTAGGTTGCTTCCATGTCCTGGCTATTGTAAACAATGCAGCGATGAACATTGGGGTGCACGTGGCTCTTTCAATTCTGGTTTCCTCGGTGTATATGCCCAGCAGTGGGATTGCCGGGTCATATGGCAGGTCTATTTGCAGCTTTTTAAGGAACCTCCACACTGTTTTCCATAGTGGCTGTACTAGTTTGCATTCCCACCAACAGTGTAAGAGGGTTCCCTTTTCTCCACATCCTCTCCAGCATTTATTGCTTGTAGACTTTTGGATGGCAGCCATTCTGACTGGTGTAAAGTGGTACCTCATTGTAGTTTTGATTTGCATTTCTCTGATAATGAGTGATGTTGAGCATCTTTTCATGTGTTTGTTAGCCATTTTTATATCTTCTTTGGAGAAATGTCTGTTAAGTTCTTTGGCCCACTTTTTAATTGGGTTGTTTATTTTTCTAGAATGGAGCTGCAGGAGTTGTTTGTAAATTTTTGAGATTAATTGTTTGTCTGTTGCTTCATTGGCTATTATTTTCTCCCATTCTGAAGGCTGTCTTTTCACCTTGCTTATAGTTTCCTTTGTTGTGCAAAAGCTTTTAATTTTAATTAGGTCCCATTTGTTTATTCGTGTTTTTATTTCCAATATTCTGGGAGGTGGGTCATGGAGTATCCCGCTTTGGATTATAGCAGAGAGTGTTTTGCCTATGTTATCCTCTAGGAGTTTTATAGTTTCTGGTCTTATGCTTAGATCTTTAATCCATTTTGAGTTTATCTTTGTGTATGGTGTTAGAAAGTGATCTAGTTTCATTCTTTTACAAGTGGCTGTCCAGTTTTCCCAGCACCACTTGTTAAAGAGGTTGTCTTTTCTCCATTGTATATTCTTGGCTCCTTTGTCAAAGATAAGGTGTCCATAGATGCGTGGATTTATCTCTGGGCTTTCTATTCTGTTCCATTGATCTATGTTTCTGTCTTTGTGCCAGTACCATACTGTCTTAATGACTGTGGATTTGTAGTATAGCCTAAAGTCAGGTAGGTTGATTCCGCCAGTTCCATTCTTCTTTCTCAAGATTGCTTTGGCTATACGAGGTTTTTTGTATTTCCATACAAATTGAGAAATTATTTGTTCTAATTCTTTGAAGAAGACCTCTGGTAGCTTGATAGGAATTGCATTGAATCTATAGATTGCTTTAGGTAGTATACTCATTTTCACTATATTGATTCTTCCAATCCATGAGCACGGTACATTTCTCCATCTGTTTGTGTCCTCCTTGATTTCTTTCATCAGTGTTCTATAGTTTTCTATATACAAGTCTTTTGATTCTTTAGGTAGAAATACTCCTAAGTATTTTATTCTTTTTGTTTCGATGGTGAATGGGATTGTTTCCTTAATTTCTCTTTCTGATTTCTCACTGTTAGTGTATAGGAATGCCAGGGATTTCTGTGTGTTGATTTTGTATCCTGAAACTTTGCTATATTCACTGATTAGCTCTAGTAATTTTCTCGTAGAGTCTTTAGGGTTTTCAATATAGAGGATCATGTCATCAGCAAACAGAGAGAGTTTTACTTCTTCTTTTCCAATCTGTATTCCTTTGATTTCTTTATCTGCTCTGATTGCTGTGGCCAAAACTTCCAAAACTATGTTGAATAGTAGTGGTGAGAGTGGGCACCCTTGTCTTGTCCCTGATTTCAGGGGGAATGCTTCCAGTTTTTCACCATTGAGGATAATGTTTGCTGTGGGTTTGTCATATATAGCTTTTATTATGTTGAGGTATGTTCCTTCTATTCCTGCTTTTTGGAGGGTTTTTATCATAAATGGATGTTGAATTTTGTCAAAGGCTTTCTCTGCATCTATTGAGATAATCATGTGATTTTTATTTTTTAATTTGTTAATGTGGTGTATTACATTGATCGATTTACGAATATTGAAGAATCCTTGCATCCCTGGGATAAAGCCTACTTGATCATGATGTATGATCTTTTTGATGTGTTGTTGGATTCTATTTGCTAGAATTTTGTTGAGGATTTTTGCGTCTAAGTTCATCAGTGATATTGGCCTGTAGTTTTCTTTTTTTGTGGCATCTTTGCCAGGTTTTGGAATTAGGGTGATGGAGGCCTCATAGAGTGAGTTTGGAAGTTTACCTTCGTCTGCAATTTTCTGGAAGAGTTTGAGTAGAATAGGTGTTAGCTCTTCTCTAAATTTTTGGTAGAATTCAGCTGTGAAGCCATCTGGTCCTGGGCTTTTGTTTTTTGGAAGATTTCTGATTACGGTTTCAATTTCCATGCTTGTGATGGGTCTATTAATATTATCTATCTCTTCCTGGTTTAGTCTTGGAAAGTTGTACTTTTCTAGGAATTTGTCCATTTCATCCAAATTGTCCAGTTTATTTGCATATAGTTGCTGATAATAGTCTCTTATGATCCTTTGTATTTCTGTGTTTTCTGTTGTGATCTCTCCGTTTTCATTTCTAATTCTGTTGATTTGGTTCTTCTCCCTTTGTTTCTTGATGAGTCTGGCTAACGGTTTGTCAATTTTATTTATCTTCTCAAAGAACCAGCTTTTGGCTTGGTTGATTTTTGCTATGGTCACTTTTGATTCCTTTGCATTAATTTCTGCCCTGATCTTTAAGATTTCTTTCCTTCTACTAGACCTGGGCTTCTGCATCTCTTCCCTTTCTAGTTGCTTTAGGTGTATAGTAAGGTCATTTATTTGATTTTTCTCTTGTTTCCTGAGGTGAGCTTGTATTGCTATGAACTTTCCCCTTAGCATTGCTTTCACAGTGTCCCATAGGTTTTGAGCTGTTGTGTTTTCATTTTCATTCGTTTCCATGCATAACTGAATTTCATTTTTAATTTCTTCTGCGATTTGTTGGTTATTCAGCAGTGTGTTGTTGAGCCTCCATATGTTGGAAGTTTTGAGAGGTTTTCTCCTGTAGTTGATATCTAATCTCACTGCATTGTGGTCAGAAAAGATGCTTGGGATGATTTCAATATTTTTGAATTTATCAAGGTTAGATTTATGGCCCAGGATGTGATCTATCCTGGAGAAGGTCCCGTGTGCACTTGAGAAAAAGGTGAAATTCCTTGTTTTGGGGTGGAATGACCTATAGATATCAATTAGGTCTAGTTGGTCTATTGTTTCATTTAAAGTTTGAATTTCCTTGTTACTTTTCTGTCTAGTTGATCTATCCATTGGTGTGAGTGGTGTATTAAAGTCTCCTGCTATTATTGTGTTGTTGTTGATTTCCCCTTTCATATTTGTTAGCATTTGCCTTACATATTGTGGAGCTCCTATGTTAGGTGCATAAATATTTATAATTGTTATTTCTTCTTCCTCGATTGATCCTTTGATCATTATGTAATGTCCATCTTTATCTCTTTTCACTGCCTTTATTTTAAAGTCTACTTTATCAGATATGAGTATTGCCACTCCTGCTTTCTTTTGGTCTTTATTTGCATGGAATATCTTTTTCCAGCCTTTAACTTTCAGTTTATATGTGTCCCTAGGTTTGAGGTGGGTCTCTTGTAGACAACATATATAGGGGTCTTGTTTCTGTATCCAATCGGCCAGTCTTTGTCTTTTGGTTGGGGCATTCAGCCCGTTTACATTTAAGGTAATTATTGATAAGTATGATCCCGCTGCCATTTATTTTATTGTTTTGGGCTCCAGATTATCTATCCCATCGGTGTTTCCTATCTAGGAAAGATCCTTTAGCATTCGTTGGAGGGCTGGTTTGGTGTTGCTGAATTCTCTCAGTTTCTGCTTGTCTGAGAAAATTTTGAATTCTCCTTCAAATTTGAATGAGATCCTTGCTGGGTAGAGTAGTCGGGGTTGTAGATTGTTTTCTTCCATGACTTTAAGTATGTTTTGCCATTCCCTTCTGGCCTGAAGCGTTTCTGATGAGAGATCAGCTGTTATCCTTATGGGATTCCCCTTGTGAGTTATCTTTTGCTTCTCCCTTGCTGCTTTTAATATTTGGTCTTTGTATTTGATATTTGCCAATTTGATTAATATGTGTCTTGGGGTGTCCCGCTTGGGGTTCATTCTATTTGGGATTCTCTGTGTTTCTTGGACCTGAGTGGCTATTTGCTTCCCCAATTTAGGGAAGTTTTCTACAATTATCTCTTCAAGAATTTTCTGATGGTCTTTCTTTTTGTCTTCTTCTTCTGGGACTCCTATGATTCGAATATTGGTGCGTTTAATATTGTCCCAGAGGTCTCTAAGGTTGTCTTCATTTCTTTTAATTCTTTTTTCATTTTTCCTTTCTGTTTCATTTATTTCTGTCATTCTGTCTTCTACCTCACTTATTCTGTCTTCTATCTCTGTTATTCTACTGTTGGTTCCCTCCAGGGTGTTTTTGATCTCATTTATTGCATTATTCATTGTATTTTGTCTCTTTTTCATTTCTTCTAAGTCCTTGTTAAAGCTTACCTGCATCTTCTCAATCCTTGCCTGCAGGTTATTGAGCTGTAACTCCAACTTATTTTCCAGGTTTTGGATCATTTTCACTATCATTATTCGGAATTCTTTGTCAGGTAGACTTCCTATCTCTTCGTCTTTTGTTTGGTCTAGGGGGTATTTATCCTGTTCCTTTACTTGCTGGGTATTTCTCTGCCTTTTCATCTTGTTTATCTTGCTGTGTTGTCCCTTTATTGTGGGGATTCCTCTCTATGGGAGGGGTTGGATGCGTGGTTTGTCGAAGTTTCCTGGGTGGAAAGGCTTGTGTGGTTTTCTGGTGGGTGAGTCTAGGTTTCCTCACTGTTACAAAAACCACCAGTTCAATTTGTCTTATCCTCTACACGATGTAGAATAAGAATACACAGGAAGATTCAGGCAGCTTTCTTGGGATTTCTCAGTTCAGTTTTTGGAGTGCCCCTTGAGACAAATCCTGCTTTTGGAGCTGAGAAATGAGAAAACAGAATTATCCCGTGACCGTCAAGGAGACTCCATAAAAAGAGACCAAGGCTGATAAACAATCCTGGTGATGGACAGAGGAGCCTGGCATACTGCATTCCATGGGGTCGCCAAGGGTTGGACACTGAACTCGGCAGACAAGTTTTAATAAGACCCCAAGAGACATATCATCCCTATTTTATTACAATTCAATTCATTTCAGCAAACAGTGAAAAAAGGAAAGGTAACTAACTTGTCTTATGAGACTTGTGTAATATTGATAACAAAACTGAGCAAGGACATTAGAGAAAAAGACAGTCTCAGTTTTGAATACAGATGTTAGAATCCCATATAAAATGGCAACAAATTTAATTCAGCATTTAATCAAATAATGCACTGCAATCAAGATGGGTTTATCCCCAAAATGCAAGAGCAATTTCAACAGAAGAAGATCAATGTAAGTCACTTCATGAACCCAGTTAACGGAGAAAAATTATTTCAGTGGGTGCAGACAATTTCTTTGATAAATTCAATACTTATTCATATAAATATGAAAACTCTCAGCAAGGAAATAGAAAGTAGAAATAGAAAAATTCTTAGAAACAGAAGGAAAGAAGGAATTTCTCACTCTGACACATCTACCACACCCCAGCAAACGAGAATAGTGGTATGACATTAGAACATTCTTAAAGTCAGAAACACGCAGAAGTGTCTGCTACCACTGCTATTATTCAACACTGTACTGAAGATTTTACCAAAATGCATTAAGACAAGAAAAAGAAACAAATGATTAAAACTGTAAAGGAAGAAATAAAAATCATTATTTGTTTAAGAGACTCTAAATGTTAAAAAAATCACTAATATGTGTGCAAGAAGGATGCCTATTAAGTCCAACATTCAAAAATCACTAATGTCCTATATACTAACATCAATTATAATGTAGAACAAAATCGAATTTATAAAAGTAAAAAATATATATAAACTACCTAAGACCAAAGCCAATAAAATGTACAATTCCTTTACAAATAAAACTACAGAATAAATTACTGAAGAACCTGTGAAGAGACTATGACATGGAGAGTATCACATGGGGAGATACAACAGATTCATGGTTGCAAATATTCAACTTCATAAAATTGTCAATTCATCTCTAATTAATTAACAAATTTTAGGAAATTCTAATCAAACTCTCAAGGCATTTTGGAGGATCTTGATGAGCTGGTGCTAAAACTTTAATGAAAAAGTAAATGACTAAGAAAAGCTAAGAAAATTTCACTAAATGAAGTACAGTCATCCTGCAATACAGAACTTATCTCCACTAGATAGAAAACTTGTTATAAAGCATATGGAAATATGGTAAAATGAGCCCCAGGATACAGCTCAATGCTACCCAACAAAGGCTGGTTCAGACCCCTAGGTGCATGAAGCTGTGTGTGTGAGGGGCTGGCTGTTCAAGCAGGACAAGGCTGGACCACTCCGTCCATGGTGGTGGGACAATAGTCTCTCCATATGTAAAATATTAGGTCCCTACCATATGCCACGCACAAACAACTTCTAGGTGGATTAAGTGTCTAAATGTGAGAAATAAGCATACGTAACTTTTGAAAAAAATACAGGAGAATATCTTTATGGCTTCAACGTAAGGAAGAATTTCTTGAATTAAGGCAAAAAAGCAAAAGCTAGAAAAAAATAATGAATCAATATTATTAAAGAATAAAGTTTTATAACACAAAAGACCCCAGAAGCAAAACCAAAAGAAAGCCATGGACTGATAAAAGGCCAGAAACTAGAATTTTGTGTCATATAATATGATAAGTTTTATGAAAATTTCAAAAATATATTATACCATGCTGTATGCTCTGTGTGTGCACATGTGTGTAGGAATAGAAATCTACATATTAAAATGTACAGACACCAGGAAAAGAAAGACCATGTCTGTTAGAATAAGGGAGGGAAACAGGACTGTGGAGATTTCCATTTTATGGGTAATGCTTCACCTTTAAGACAATCTGAAGCCAAAAAAGCTTTTTTGTGAACTTCTTATGTTGATTTCTTTTATTTTTAAGATAGTTGTGATGATGTTAAGCACATACTGTAAATGTCTCTCCATACATATTTAATCCTATTGCTTTTAAATAAGTTATATTTTTAATAGAATCTATCTGAATACATTTTGAATATATAAGGAATATCATAAAAAATGCCAACTAGCTCAAAATTCCAAATGTACTGAAAGTTATACCATGAAAATACTTTTTCCCATCTCTGTCCCCAACATTTTGGTTCCTCCCCAGGAGTTTACCAGGTATTACTAACTTCTTGTTTATTTTTCTATAATCAAGCAGTTACATCTTCTTTGCCCCTTTCTTTTTTACAGAAATAGTAGCTTACTTTTTGCTCTTTTCTGTACCTTGCTTACATCTTGGAAAGCGTTTTGTATCAGTATAAAAAACACTTCCAGCTCACGTTTTCCTTCTCTGTCCTTCTGAGTGTCGTTGTGTAGCATTTCATTATACCCATGGACCACACTTGATTTAACCCCTGGTGACTCAGATGATAAAGAATCTGCTTGCAGTAAGGGAGACTCAGGTTCAGTCCCTGGGTCGGGAAGATCCCCTGGAGAAGGGAATGGCAACTCACTCCAGCACACTTGCCTGGAGAATCCCACAGGGTCGCAAAGAGTCAGACACGACTGAGGGACTAACACACCCAACCATTTTTAAGGTTTTTGTCATTGCAAACAATGCTGCAATAAACACCCTCAAACAAATGTCTTTTCACACAGATGTAAGCATCTATAGGATAACTCATACAAATGGAATCGCTGATCCAAGGTGCGTATACCTTTAAAATGTTGACAGACATTGTGAAGTTGCTCCAGGAGGGTTGTGCCAATTTACGTTCCTACTGGCAGTTTAAAAGAATGTTTCCTCATTCCTCCTCCAATACTTTTTGATATGGATGTAGTTTTCATTTGCACTTAGTGTGAGACTGAACATATATTTTAATGATTGGAAGTATTCTTGAATTTAACTTTTTGTGAACTGGCTTATTCTTCTCTTATTTGTTCTTTTCTTATTGGTTCACATCACAGAGTCAGTGAACATGAGTGAACAAACTCCAGGAGACAGTGAAAAACAGAAAAGCCTGGCATGCTGCAGTCCATGGGGTCACAAAGAGTCGGACATGACACAGCGACTAAAGGACAACAACCTACTTTATAGGACTATAGTGAGAATTTATTTATTTATTTGGCCACACTGGTGCAGCATGTGGGATCTTAGTTCCCTGACCAGGGGTCAAACCAGTACTCCCTGAGCTGGGAGCACGGAGTCTTAACTGCTGGACAACCAGGGAAGTCCTCACAAGTGCTCTTAAGTAAAATTAGATCTTTGACTTTGTATTGAAGGTATTTTTCCCCCGGGTTGTCCTTTGACCTTCCATATGGTAGATTTCTGTCCAAAAAATTATTAAAAATTGGGAATTCCCTGGCAGTCCAGTGGTTGGAACTCCATGCTATCACTGCTGAGGGACCAGATTCGATCCCTGATCAGAGAACTAAAATCCCACAAGCCATGTCAGTGGCCATAAAAAAGAAAAACAATTAGAAATTGTCATGTATTTTATGTTTCCAGTCTTTTATGGCCTTTGGATTTTGTGTCACATTTAGAAAAATCTTATATTCCAAAGTTATTTTTAAATTCCATGTTTTTTTTTTTTTTTTTCTAGTTGTTGTTTAGTTGCTAACTCATGTCTGACTCTTTGGGACCCCATGAACTATAGCCTGCCAGGCTCCTCTGTCCATGAGATTTCCTAGACAAGAATACTGGAGTGGGTTGCCATTTCCTTCTCCAGGGGATCTTCCCAACCCAGAGATCAAACTAGGGTCTCCAGCTTGGCAGGTGATTCTGAGCCACCAGGGGAGCTCTTTTTTGAATACTTATACAAAATTAGGATTTGCTCTATTGGGAATTTATCTTGATGTGAGCTGTGAGATATATTCAACTTGTCATCCTCCACATAGCTACACAGTTATCCCACATGGTTTCTTGAATAATCCATTTTTCCCCCTTTAATTTGAAAAGTTACCTTTATCATATGGTAAAATTTCAACTTGTCTACTTCTAGATTTCTAATTTGATGCTATTGATCTATCTATTCCTCCTCCAGTACCACTCTGTTTTTATAGTTATTCTCCTACTCTGCCTCAGAAGGGATCCCTTCTGAATCGCATCAGTAGGCTATAGGACCCACTATGGAGCCCCAGGGACAAGGGCCTTACCTGGTCCAGGGTCATATAACTTGGGCATAACAGGAAAGCGGATGGTCACTGGAAACTTGGCCACTGAGGAGTTGTACTCCAGACTCACTGGAGGGAGAAATAAGGTCAGAGTTGTGTACTGCATCTGGGTCACTTCCCATGCTGCCCAGGAAGCCAGCGAGATGGGGGATGAAAGATTAGTGGAAAGAGACTGAGGTCTATAGCATTGGAGTCTATAGCATTGGAGCTCCTGACTCACTGTGTCCCTGGGGCAACCCACTGACTGCCTCTGAAACTCACGTTTCTTCCCCGTGAGGCTCTGTAGGGTGCAGTCGGCTTGAAATCAGAGGGGTGGATTATGTTTAACTTTGTTATTTATTATCTGAAATACCTTGCGTAAATCATTCATCTCCTTCACCATCTACAAAACCAGGAAAACTCTACCTGCCTCATTTGACCTCTCAAGGTCATTCTGTGATAAGAAACCTGAAGGTGGAGGGAACTTTCCCTAGTCTGTGTTCATGGGAAATCTGTCCCACAGTTCATTTTGTGTGTGTGTGTGTGTGTGTGTGTGGATGTCCTGGGAATGCATCCTGCGGAGCTGCTCAAAATGGGAAATAGTGCCTTTAATTCACCCAGAAAGAAACTGGGGCTGCCCTTAGTGTCAGCAAGTATTCTACCAGGAATTCTGGGGCTGGGATGGAAGGAGGAAGACAAAGCTACTGCTCCCCCAACTGCAGGGTTCCTCACACCCCCCCTTCCCAGGCCAAGACACTGGTGCACAGACAGCACCCTCTCTACCGCAGCTGAAATCTGCGGCTCTGCTCGCTGCCGAGAATGAGGAACAGAGCTAGGTGGTTTCTAGGTGCACAGCACGGATGATCTGCCTTCGTGGAGAGACGAGCAGGCATTTTGCCTGTCCTGTGCGGTCAATGGCGATGGGGGGAGATTACTGGATCCAGTAATTGGAAAGTTCAGTGTTTAGAGTTAGAAATAGGAGCCAGGAAGGCAGACTTCTGGGAGGAGGAAGACGTTGAGGGCTGGTGGTCTTTTTCTGGGTCCCTAAGCATTTTGTCATCCAAGGAGAGGCTCTCTCACCCACATCCACCCTGTGGTGCTGGTACTCTGTGCTGGTATATGTCACATGCTGGAGGATGAAATTCAAAAACTTCCGGCTACTGGTCAAAATGGTCAGCTGCTTCTGGCCTCTGCCCTGCACCACACTGTCTGGGGTGTCAGCAAGGGTGTTCAGGGTCCCCAGAGAAGCTTTCAGGGTGACCTAGGGTGGATGAGACAGCAAGACTAAATGCAAAGAACAGCACATACCCAGGATGGCCAGCAGGGGGCAGAGCACATGAGGCTGGGAAGACAGGTAGCGCCGCCCCCCACCCCGAAATTTAGGGTCTGTTTCTGCTCCTGCCCCAGATTCAGTGAGGAAGACCTGGTATGTTCAAGGGACACTTGTGAAACATTCTTAACTCTTGCCGTGCAGGATACCATTTGTTTTTACTAGTTTATTTTTATTGTAATTAATTATTTTTGCCTGTACTGGGTCTTTGTTGCTGTGCCTGGGCTTTCTCCAGGTGCAGCAAGTGGGGGCTACTCTTCGTTGCCGTGGGTGGGCTTCTCACTGCAGTGGCTTCCCTTGTTGTGGAGCATGGGCTCAGTAGTTTGGGTGCACAGGGCTTAGCTGCTCCAAGCCATGTGGGATCTTCCCAGACCAGGGATCAAACCAGTGTCCCCTGTATTGCAAGGCAGATTCTTAACCACTGGGCCACCAGGGAAGCCACAGTACACCATCCTTAAAGATTTCTTCCTACCCCTGCTGGCGGCTCCTTGAATTCCGTTTGCTAATTCCTCCTCATCCATCAGACCTCCAAAGAGAGTTTTTCAGGGCTTGGTTCTGAGTCCTTTTCCCTTCTTAACCTTTCTATTCCAGTTAAGCGATTTCAAATCCTAAAAGATGATGCTGTGAAAGTGCTACATTCAATATGCCAGCAAATTTGGAAAACTCAGCAGTGGCCACAGGACTGGAAAAGGTCAGTTTTCATTCCAATCCCAAAGAAAGGCAATGCCAAAGAATGCTCAAAAACTACCACACAATTACACTTATCTCACACACTAGTAAAGTAATGTGCTCAAAATTCTCCAAGCCAGGCTTCAACAGTACGTGAACTGTGAACTTCCAGATGTTCAAGCTGGTTTTAGAAAAGGCAGAGGAACCAGAAATCAAATTGCCAACATTAGCTGGATCATCAAAAAAGCAGAAGAGTTCCAGAAAAACATCTACTTCTGCTTTATTAACTATGCCAAAGCCTTTGGCTGTGTGGATCACAATAAACTATGGAAAATTCTGAAAGAGATGGGAATACCAGACTACCTGACCTGCCTCTTGAGAAACCTGTATGCAGGTCAGGAAGCAACAGTTAGAACTGGACATGGAACAACAGACTGGTTCCAAACAGGAAAAGGAGTCCATCAAGGCTGTATATTGTCACCCTGCTTATCTAACTTATATGCAGAGTACATCATGAGAAACACTAGGCTGGAAGGAGCACAAGCTGGAATCAAGATTGCTGGGAGAAATATCAATAACCTCAGATATGCAGATGACACCACCCTTATGGCAGAAAGTGAAGAAGAACTAAAGAGCCTCTTGATGAAAATGAAAGAGGAGAGTGAAAAAGTTGGCTTAAGGCTCAACATTCAGAAAACTAAGATCATGGCATCTGGTCCCATCACTTCATGGCAAATAGATGGGGAAACAGCGTCAGACTTGATTTTTTTTTTTTTTTTGGCTCCAAAATCACTGCAGATGGTGACTGCAGCCATGAAATTAAAAGACGCTTACTCCTTGGAAGAAAAGTTATGACCAACCGAGACAGCATATTAAAAAGCAGAGGCATTACTTTGTCAACAAACATCTGTCTAGTCAAGGCTATGGTTTTTCCAATAATCATGTATGGATGTAAGAGTTGTACTACAAAGAAAGCTGAGCACCGAAGAATTGATGCTTTTGAACTGTGGTGTTGGAGAAGACTCTTGAGAGTCCCTTGGACTTCAAGGAGATCCAACCAGTCCATCCTAAAAGACATCAGTCCTGAGTGTTCATTGGAAGGGCTGATGTTGAAGCTGAAACCCCAATACTTTGGCCACCTGATGTGAAGAGCTGACATTTGAAAAGACCTTGATTCTGGGAAAGACTGAGGGCAGGAGGAAAAGGGGACAACAGAGGATGAGATGGTTGGATGGCATCACCGACTCAATGGACATGGGTTTGGGTGGACTCTGGGAGTTGGTGATGGACAGGGAGGCCTGGAGTGCTGCGGTTCATGGGGTCGCAAAGAGTCAGACATGACTGAGCGACTGAACTGAACTGAACTGAGCCTTTCTCACTAGAGGTGTTGGCTTTAAATACCATTCATATGCTGATGCTTTGAAGATGCACATCTTTAGCTCCTATCTTTCTGAGATCCAGCTGCCTGGCTAATTGCTCTGCTAGGAAATTTCACGATCTTCAAAATTTCAACTATTGATTTTTTTTTCAATAAACCTGTTTTCCACCCCATCCATGGTTTTCCCTGCCTTGTGAATAGCACCTTTACCCACTCGCTATTCAACTTCCCAATAGAAGTCACCCTTGTCCTGCTGTTTCCCCGACACCTGCAGTCAATCAATCTATGAGTGAGTCCTGTCGGGTCCACCTTCAACGTGTAGCTAAAATCCACTTGCTTCTCTTCATCCCCACTGCTATTTTCTTCCCTTGCCTTCTTTTCTTCTGCAACAGTTATCTTTCCAGTTATCTTTAGGAAAAGTAACCTGGATAACTTATATGCAGAGTACATTATGTGAAATGCCAGGCTGGATGAAGCTCAAGCTGGAATCAAGATTGCCAGGAGAAATATCAACAGCCCCAGATATGCAGATGACACAACCCCAATGGCAGAAAGTGAAGAGGAATTAAAGAGCCTCTTGATCAAAGTGAAACAGGAGAGTAAATAAGCTGGCTTAAAACTCAACATTCAAAAAATGAAGATCATGGCATCCAGTCCAATCCCTTCATGGCAAATAGAGGGGGAAATAATGGAAACAGTGACACATTTTATTTTCTCCAAAGCACTGCAGATGGTGGCTGCAGCCATTAAATTAAAAGACACTTGCTCCTTGGAAGAAAAGCTATGACAGATCGAGACAGCATATTAAAAGGCAGAGACATCACTGCCTACAAAGGTCTGTATTTTCAAAGCTATGGTTTTTCCATAGTCATGTATGGATGTGAGAGTTGGACTGTAAAGAATGCTGAGTGCCGAAGAATTGATGCTTTTGAAATGTGGTGCTGGAGAAGACCCTTGAGAGTCCCTTGGACTGCAAGGAGGTAAAACCAGTCAATCCTAAAGGAAGTCAGTCCTGAATTCATCGGAAGGATTGATGCTGAAGCTGACGCTCCAATACTTTGGCCACCTGATGTGAAGAGCCAAGTCACTGGAAAAGACCCTGATGCTGGGAGAGATTGAGGGCAGGAGGAGAAGGGGGTGATAGAGGATGAGGTGGTTGGACTGCATCATTGACTCAATAGACATGAGTTCGAGCAAACTCTGGTAGATAGTGAAGAACAGGGAAGCCTGGCGTGCTGCAGTCCACAGAGTCACAAAGAGTTGGACATGACGGGGCCACCGAACAACAACAACCTGGATAATGTCATTCCTGCTGAAAATACTTGAGTCAATCGACAGATACTTTCTGAGATCCAAACTACAGGCACTGGGGAAAGAGTAGACAGAATTCCTTCCTTCAAAAAGCTTACATCCTAGTGGGGAAGAGTGGCCATAAGCATATCATGACACGTATAAAGTATGATAAGAGCCACGAAGAGGGTAACACAGTAGAAAGTGACAAAGGTGGGAGAGGGAGGAGGGACATGAAGGTATTTGGGAGCAAGGTGGGCAGAGGTGTCCTCTGGAGAATAGAGCAGCTCCGTCACTGCCCATTCTGGCCTCTGTCTGGGAAAACTAAAACTACACTTTCCAGATTCCTTCTCAGGTAGGGTTCTGGATGCAGTTTGCATCCCACCCCTCAGACATACTTGCAGAGACCTTAATTTGGAGCTATGTTAAGTAGCGAAAGGAGAGGCCGCAGAGCATCCACCTTGCTGGTCCTGACCCAAACAGAGGCAACACAGCCCAGCTGTGGCAGCAGCTGCCCCTTGAGCTGAAGCCAGCAGGAGCCTGGTGGCCACTTCTCTGGAAGTCCTCCCTGGAACTCCAGCCACCCCATGGCTGGAAAATCCATGCCTTCTATAGGTACCCTTCCCCGACTCCCCACCATGGACTTGGCTAATATTTAATCAGGATAGAGGTTCTGTCAAAATCTGAGACCAGCCACCACTGGGGGAAGAAAGCATAGGTAGTGAGCCAGGGACAGGATGCCAAGAGCTAAAGGAAGCTGGGAGGGGGGCTCTTGCCTTATAGATGGGAGCGTCTGGTCCTTCAAACCGGAGACCTGGAGGACACAAGGAAAAGAACAAATCTGAGAGTATGCCTCGGGTTTCCTGATGCTCTCACCGTCCTGTCCGACTCTTACACGTCCCTCCAGAGTCACCTCAAGTGTCACCTACCCAGGGTGTTTGCTGACCACGCCCCCCTTCCCAGGGCTCCGTCAGATGGTACCCCTGGTCCTCCTCAAACTCTGGTGGTTCTAAAGCCTCCGCTGCCCACCATCAGTTTTGGGTGGGTGCTGTGAATTAATCCAGTCCCTTCCAGGTATTTCTGATACTGAAGGGAAGAAAGCAATAGATAAATAATGAATCATCTACATATGAGTTTCCCTAAATAGTCAAATTCAGAGAGACAGAAAATAGAATGGTGGTTGCCAGGGGCTGAGGGGAAAAAGGGAGTTAATGTTAAATGGATACAGAGTTTCAGCTGGGAAGTGAAAAGTTCTAGAGATGGATGCTGGTTGTAGAAAAATGTAAATATACTTAATGCCACAAAACTGGACACTTAAAAATGGGTAAAATGGTAAATTTTATGTTACATGTATTTACCCACAATAAAAAAAAAGAACTACGCGAAATGGCAAATCATTTTTAAATGACTATTCAAAAACACTAGCAATTTATCCCAAATGTTTTTTACTTTATCATCTGTCTCTGTTCTTAAGACTAATTCAAGTTCTAATTTAAACATATCCTCCCTATGTGCTCTTAGATAACTTACTAAACTCATCTGTGAAGTTGGCAAGAAAATATTTACCTCACAGGGAAGTGATGCTGAACGAACTAGAAGAGTGTGTAAAAACCACTCGTGGAGGGGAGATGTAACTGGCATAGACATCCTTTCCCTATGCACTCTGTGAAGACGGGCTCATGCTTTGATGCTGGAGGACACCAAGCAGTCATTATGTCCTAAGATTCCTCAAGGCACCTAGATTTCTGTCCTCTTCTCTGTTTCTCAGATCCGCATGGAGGTCACAGCTACTAAGGGTGAATCCCAGTGATGGAAAGAGTGAGACTAACGTTAAATGAAATCATGTCAAGCTTTGTGCATTGTGCCAGATACACAGCATGAAGGACTGCTTCCTTCTGTTCCCACCTTTTGCTTGAGAAGGAATAAGAAGAAAGTTGTTTCAGTCTTCTGAATGGAGAGGTACCTACCTGGGATGGGAATTGTGTGCAGGGGCATCACCTCCACCCCGTGGACCGGGTACCCAAAGGGGAGGTTGGCCTGAGCCAGCAGGGGCGGTGGGCGAGGCAGCCCTTCTCTGTAGGGAAACAAAACCATTAGCAGCTGCCTTGACACCTGTCCCTGGTAGTTCTTAAAGGGATGTCTGTATGCAGAGCTTTGTGCTGCCAATGGGAAGGAATCATTCCGAGATGGTCCCAGTCTGCCCTCCATCCTTTCTCCTCGTTTATTCCTGCTCCTCTCTCCAACCTCTAACTCCACAAAGAATTGAAGCAGATTACCACAAAACACATTCAAAATGAAAACCACAACTAGCAGGACTCTCCTGGGGGTAAAGAATCTGCCTGTCAGTGCAGGGGACTCGGATTTAACACCTGGTCCAGGAAGATTCCACATGCCATAGGGCAACTAAGCCCATGTGCCCCAACGACTGAGTTCACACTCCCTAGAGCCCGTGCCACCGCAATAAGAACCCCATGCACGGCATGTAGAGAGTAGCCCCCACTCACCGCACCTAGAGAAAACCCCGTGTAGCAACAAAGAACCAACACAGCCAAAACAAAACAAAAAATGGTAAAAGGGAATTCCCTGGTGGTCCACTGGTTAGCACTCTCAAACTTCCGATGGTCCAGGTTCAACCCCTAGCTGGAGAACTAAAATTCCACAGGCCACCAAGAACGGCATAATAATAATATGATAGCACTCAGCGTCTGCAGCTATTACAGAGGTACCATCACCGATGCAATGAACACGAACTTGGGCAAACTTCAGGAGATGGTGAGGGACCAGGGAGGCCTGGTGTGCTGCAGTCCATGGGGTTGCAAAGAGTCAGACATGACTGTGTGACTGAACAACAAAAATTACTGAGGCAGCAGGCATCCCAGGCAATAAGAGTGGCACCACCAGGCTCCTTTCCTAGGAACCACACACAGCATCTCAGCATCAAGCTACTGTAGCTTTGGCATCTGTGCTTTATCTCAATTTATTTTGTGCATTCCATTAACAAGATGCGTCCAGAGGTAAATGTTTCTTCGCTTTACATCATTTCATTTTATGAAAAATTTCATAGAAACTGTCTACATTCAGATAGCAAGGGAAACTTGTATATGTACAGAAGGCTGTTGTTGTTTAGCCCCTAAGTCATGTCTGACTCCTTTGGGACTTCATGGACTGTAGCCCACCAGGCTCCTCTCACCATGGAATTTCCCAAGCAAGAATACTGCAGTGGGCTGCCATTTGCTTCTCCAGGGGATCTTCCCAATCCATGGATAGAACCCGGGTCTCCTGCATGAGGATTCTTTATCACTGAGCCAGCAGGGAAACCCATCTATATAGAGGGCTGTGTGTGTGTGTGTTAGTTCCTCAGTTGTGTCTGACTCTTTGCGACCTGCCAGGCTCCTCTGTTCATGGCATTCTCCAGGCAAGAATACTGGAATGGCTTTTCATTTCCTTCTCCAGGGAATCTTTCCAACCCAAGGATCAAACCCAGATCTCCTGCATTTCAGGCTGATTCCTTACCGTCTGAGCCACCAGGGAAGACTCCTGAGAAACCAGGGCAGCCCATATAGAAGGTTACCTTTGGTATAAAAGAAATATTCTCAACTACAAATAGGATTAAGAAAGGAGGAGGGAAGAACTCATAGTAAATAGAAAGAAAACTAAACAAATGAAAGAATGAGACAGTTAATTCCAGGCAAACCAAAACATTACATACAAAAGGAAATGTAATTATAGTACAACAACCTCAGATAAGCAGATGATACCACTCTAAAGAAAGTGAAGAGAAACTACAGAGTCACTTGATGAAGGTGAAAGATCAGGAGAGTGAAAAAGGTGGCTTAAAGCTTAACATTCAATCCCCTGAAGGAGGGCATGGCAACTCACTCCAGTATCCTTTCGTAGAGTATCCCCATGGACAGAGGAGCTGGGTGGGCTACAATCCATGGGGTCACAAAGAGTCGGACACAACTGATGACTAAGTGCGAGCGCGCGCGCACACACACACACACACACACACACACACACACAGAGTTTTTCCTGTAGTCATGTACAGATGTGAGAGTTGGACCATAAAGAGGGCTGAGAGCTGAAGAATTGATTCTTTCAAACTGTGGTGCTGGAGAAGACTGTTGAGAATCTCTTGGACTGCAAGGATGAAATCAAACCAGCCCATCCTAAAGGAAATCAACCCTGAATATTCATTGGAAGGGCTGATGCTAAAGCTCCAATACTTTGGTCATCTGATGTGAGGAGCTGACTCACAGGAAAAGACCCTGATGCTGGGAAAGATTGAAGGCAGAAGGAGAAGGGGATGACAGAGGATGAGATGGTTAGATAGCATCACCAACCTGATGGATACAAATCTAAGCAAACTCTAGGAGATAGTGAAGGACAGGAGAGCAGTCCACGGGGTCACAAAGAGTCTGACGTGACTTAGCGACTGAACAACAAACCACAACAACATATGGCTTAACAGGGAGTCATCGTCATTCAGTCATAAAATGGAAATATTAAATGTTGAATTAACCAAAAATTATGTGGAGTGTGGAAGTGTACAAGAGGAGAAATCAAGAACTGAAGGGGGCTCTATGTTCATCTACTATAAGAAGTAAAATGGATAATGTCTAATGTTGAGAAATTTGGAGTTAATGGTATAAGCATTTTACTTAGAAGTATGATGGTAATTCCAGAGGAAACAGCTCGAAATGTTAGATGAGAATAGTGGCCTCTGAGGAGTAGGACTGGGAAGTAGGGAGCAGGGTTAGGCCTTTTAGTATCATTTGCCTTGAAACAGTATACATATATTATTTGACTTTTTAAAAATGCTTTTAAATTAAAAAAAGAAAAAGAAAAGAACAGGACTCTATATTAGCAGTAAAAGCTAGTAGAGTGTGAAGAAAATTGGGAAACCCACTTGTGTTCTCACTTTGTCAAACCACATTCTATGCCCTTAATTTCATCAAAGACTGCACAGAGGGGAATATTACTGGCAGTTATTTGACCACATCCTGAATGTCTGGGTTTTTTTTTTAAAAAACATAACATGGACTTTCCTGGTGGTCCAGTGGCTAAGACTCCTCATTCCCAATGCAAGCAAGGGGTCTGGGTTTGAACCCTGGTCAGGGAATGCTGCAACTGAAAAAAAAAAGAAAGAATCCCACATGTGGCAACTAAGACTCCACGCAGCCAAATAAATAAAAGTATTAAAAATAAAATAAAAATAAATAAAGCAGAACAAGGAACTTAAGTTGGGTTCTCCAGGGAGCAGACACCAAGGAGCTTTTGAGGACCTAGTGTTATTGAGTGATAATTCCAGGAAGTGTGGACAGAGGTGGGGTGAGGGGAAGAAGCCAACAAGAGTGAGTTATGAGCTGATGGGGCTGCTGCAGGCAGCTGGGTTCCATCCTGAATAGAACCCATCTCAGAGTTCTCCTAACCACGAATGAGGAAGCCGGGGTATTGACCCACTAACTCCTACTCACCATCAACTGAAGGCCACCCCCAGCTGTTCATTCCCAACCAGTGCCTCGTTTCTGGCCCGCCCCAAGGAGGCCAGCACGCTTCCACAGCAGAGCGGGTCTCGGATGGGAGGTTGCAGGTGTGTGAGGTAAAGACCTGTCAATGTGGAAGGGAAGGTCCGTGAGGGCAGAGGATGTGCCCCAGGGATGCAGGAGGAGTGCTGGCGCTCTCTGCCTCAGGACTGAAAGGAGCGGAACCTAATTTTCCTTTGTCCAGGGCTGAAGTTTCTTAAGAAGGGGCTGGGATGCACCGTACTGTGCCCTCTAAGAGGGAAAAGGGGAGAGAACTGAGGGGACAGAGGAAGCGGAGTGAGAGGGACCGTCCACAGTAAACACCCTCCCTTCTAAGGCCTAGGATGGGAAGACTCTTCCCTTGTGTGGTATGAGGGAACATGTAGATAGAACCACTCCTTGTTTTTTTCGACACTGCTGCTCTTGCAAGCGCCTTTATTCACTGTTGCCTGGTGTGTGTTTCATGAAGTGAAGACAGGACCCTCAGCAGACAGGGGTCTCCTGTTGTTCTTTTCAGTCACTCAGTTGTGTCTGACCATTTGCAACCCCGTGGATTGCAGCATGCCAGGCTTCACTGTCCTTCGCCATCTCCTGGAGCTTGCTCAAACTCAGGTCCATTGAGTCGGTGATGCCATCCAACCATCTCATCCTCTGTTGTCCCCTTCTCCTTCCACCTTCAATCTTTCCCAGCATCAGGGTCTTTTCCAATGAGTCAGTTCTTCCATCAGGTGGCCAAAGTTTTGGAGCTTCAGCTTCAGCATTAGTCCTTCCAATGAATATTCAGGACTGATTTCCTTTAGGTTGGACTGGTTTTATCTCTTTGCAGTCCAAGGGACTCTCAAGAGTCTTCTCCAACACCACAGTTCAAAAGCATCAGTTCTTTGGTGCTCAATAGGCCAAATCTCACATCCATACATGACTACTGGAAAAACCATAGCTTTGACTAAACGGATCTTTGTTGGCACATTGATGTCTCTGCTTTGTAATATGCTGTCTAAGCTGGTCATAACTTTTCTTCCAAGGAGTAAGCATCTTTTAATTTCATGGCTGCAGTCACCATCTGCAGTGATTTTGGAGCCCAAGAAAAGAAAGTCTGTCACTGTTTCCATTGTTTCCCCATCTATTTGCCATGAAGTGATGGGACCAGATGCCATGATCTTAGTTTTCTTGATGTTGAGTTTTAAAGCAACTTTTTCACTCTCCTCTTTCACCTTCATCAAGAGGCTCTTTAATTCCTCCTGGCTTTCTGCCATTAGGGTGGTGCCATATGCTTATCTGAAGTTACTGGTATTTCTTTCAGCAATCTTGATTTCAGCTTGTGCTTCATCCAGCCCAGCATTTTGCATGATGTACTCTGCCTATAAGTTAAATAAGCAGGGTAATAATATACAGCCTTGACATACTCCTTTCCCAATTTGGAACCAGTCCGTTGTTCCATGTCTGGTTCTAATTGTTGCTTCTTGGCCTGCATACAAGTTTGTTGGGAGGCAGGCAAGGTGGTCTGGTATTCCCATCTCTTGATAAATTTTACACAGTTTGTTGTGATCCACACAGTCAAAGGCTTTAGTATAATTAATGACACAGATGTTTTTCTGGAATTCTCTTGCTTTTTCTATGATCCAATAGATGTTGGCAATTTGATCTCTGGTTCTCCTGCCTTTTCTAAATTCAGCTTGTACATCTGGTAGTTCTCAGTTCACATGCTGTTGAAGCCTAGCTTGAAGAATTTTGAGCATTACTTTGCTAGCGTGTAAAATGAGTGCAGTTGTGTGGTAATTTGAACTTTCTTTGACATTGCCCTTCTTTGGGACTGGAATGAAAGCTGACCTTTTCCAGCCCTGTGGCCACTGCTGAGTTTTCCAAATTTGCTGGCATATTGAGTGCAGCACTTTCACATCTTCTTTTAGGATTTGAAATAGCTCAACTGGAATTCCATCACCTCCTCTAGCTTTGTTTGTAGTGATGCTTCCTAAGGCCCGCTTGACTTCACATTCCAGGATGTCTGGCTCTAGGTGAGTGATCACACCATTGCGGTTATCTGGGTCATTAAGATATTTTTTGTATAGTTCCTCTGTGTATTCTTGCCACCTCTTAATATCTTTTGCTTCTGTTAGGTCCATACAGTTTCTGTCCTTTATTGAGCCCATCTTCGCATGAAATGTTCTCTTGGTGTCTCTAATTTTCTTGAAGAGATCTCTAGCCTTTCCCATTCTATTGTTTTCCTCTATTTCTTTGCATTGTTCACTTAAGAAGGCTTTCTTATCTCTCCTTGCTATTCTTTGGAACTCGCATTCAAATGGCTGTATCTTTTCTTTTCTCCTTTGCCTTTCACTTCTCATCTTTTCTTAGCTATTTGTAAGCCTCCTCAGACGACCATTTTGCCTTTTTGCATTTCTTTTTTCTTGGAGATGGTTTTGATCACTGCCTCCTGTACAATGTTATGAATCTCCATCCATAGTTCTACAGGCATCCTGTCAAATCTAATTCCTCAAATCTGTTTGTCACTTCCACTGCATAATTGTAAGGGATTTGATTTAGGTCATACCTGAATGGTCTAGTGATTTCCCCTACTTTCTTTTATTGAAGTCTGAGTTTTGCAATAAGCAGTTCATAATCTGAGCTACGTCTTCAACTTTGTTAGCCTTTGCCCTGGTTCATTTTGTATTCCAAGGCCAAATCTGCCTGTTACTCTAAATATCTGTTGACTGCCTGTTATCCAGGTATCCTGCTTTCAAATTTCAGTCCCCTATGATGAAAAGGACATTTTTGGGGAGTGTTAGTTCTAGAAGGTCTTGTAGGTCTTCATAGAACTGTTTAACTTCAGCTTCTTCAGCATTAGTGGTTGGGGCATAGACTTGGATTGCTGTGATATTGAATGGTTTGCCTTCGAAATGAACAGAGATCATTCTGTCATTTTTGAGATGGCAACCAAGTACCGCATTTCTCTTTTGTTGACTATGAGGGCTATTCCACTTCTTCTAAGGGATTCTTGCCCATGGTAGTAGATATAATGGTCATCTGAATTAAATTCGCTCATTCCTATCCATTTTAGTTCACTGATTGCTAAAATGTTGACGTTCACTCCTGCCATCTCCTCCTTGACCATGTCCAATTTACCTTGATTCGTGGACCTAACATTCCAGGTTCCTATGCAATATTGTTCTTTATAGCATCGGACTTTACTTTCACCACCAGTTACATCCACAACTGGGACTGTTTCTGCTTTGGCTCAGCCTCTTCATTCCTTCTGGAGCTATTTCTCCACTCTTTTCCAATAGCATATTGGACACCTACCAACCTGGGGGGTTCATCTTTCAGTGTCATATCTTTTTGCCTTTTCATACTGTTCATGGGGTTCTCAAGGCACGGATGCTAAAATGGCTTACCTTTCCCTTCTCCAGTGGACCACATTTTGTCAGATCTCTCCACCATGACCCATCCATCTAGGGTGACCCTGCACTGCCTGGCTCATAGTTTCACTGAGTTAGGCAAGGCTGTGATCTGTGTGATCAGTTTGGTTAGTTTTCTGTTTGGTTAGTCTGGCAAGATAGCCAAATTTCTAGGTTGAATACCTGCTAGTTATCCCTTGATGGTGTCAGCTTTGCCTGAAGACTTTCTTCTTTCATGGCCACAAGGCAAGTACAGCAGTTCCAGGCATAAATTCCAACAACAACACCCAGCGTAAGAAAATTTATTTATCCTTTCGATCCCAGGGTCAGGAAGATCCCCTGAAGGAGGAAATGGCAACCTGCTCCAGGCCTGAAGAACCTCATGGACAGAGGAGCCTGGTGGGCTACAGTCCATGGGGGTCCCAAAAAAACTGCCTGCCAATGCAGGGGGACACATTTTCCATCCCTGATCTGGAAAAATCCCACATGCCTTGGAGAAACTAAGCCCCTGCGCCACAGCTACTGAGCCCACTCACCTAGAGCCTGTGCTTCACCAAGAGAAACCACCACAATGGGAAGCCTGTGCACTGCAACTAGAGAGTATATTCCCTGCTCTCCTCAACTAGAGAAAGCCCACGTGCAGTCACAAAGACCCAGCACAGCCAAAATAAATAAAATTTTTAAAAAAAATTTTAAAAATCACAACCAACAAAAAAGGGAAAAATAATTAGGTCTTATCAGTCAAGCCAGTTTTTTTTGGAAATACCAAAGTCACATCGAATTTCCTGGTAGCCAGGGTACAAAGTAATTGACAATCAATGTGCTGGATTTATTATCAAAAGCACAAAGCAGACCAACTGAATGGAGTCAAACTTCCTGGCACTGAACTAAAAAATAAAACATGTAACAAACTTATCTCAGAGTTGATGATATCTCAATATGTCCAGAGCAAACACAGTGACAATTTTCAGATGGTTTTGTCTTCAAGGACATAACACAACCTTCAGTCAAGGATATAGGACAACCCAGTGATATTGACTATTTGAGGGACTAAGGTAATACGGTTGAAATGTAGGCTTCAGGGATCCGCTTAACCATGGAAATCATTGAGATTACCCGGAAGAAAGATTAGACTATTTAAGTACTTATGAGAACACGAAAAAGCCAAAATTTAAAAGAGGAAAGAGACAGAAATAGGTAATTACAGAAGAGGAAATACAAATGGCCAATAAATATATGAAACACATTCAGCTTCAATACTAGTCATGGAAATGAAACTTTAAGAAAACAACAAGGTAGACTTCCCTGGTGGTGCAGTAGATAAGAATCTGCCTACCAATGCAGGGAACAGAAGTTCCATCCCTTGTCCGCGAAGATTCCACATGCTGTGGGGCAACTAAACCTGTAAGCCGCACCTACTGAACCTCCCTGAACCTGTACACCACAAGTATGCAACAAGAGAAGCCACCCGTGCACTGCAACAAAGAGCAGCCCCCACTAGCCATAACTAGAGAAAGCCCCATACAAAGTTCCAGCACAGCCCTAAAGAAAGAAATAAAAAATTTTTTAAAAAGAGGACTTCCCTGGTGGCCCAGTGGTTAAGCATCTGCAGAGGATATGGGTTCAATCCCTATGCAGGGAACTAAGAACCCATGCCATGGGGTAACTAAACTCGAAAGCAGCAACTACTGAGCAGGCACATTATGGAGATGGCGAGTCAAACGAATAAATAAAACCCAGCACCTTTTCCTTGAAGTTTTAAAATCTGATAATAGTGAGTGTTGATTAGGTAGAGGGTATATATATGGGTTCCATCCCTGGGCTGGGAAGACCTCCTGGAGGAGGGCACGACAACCCACTCCAGTATTCTTGCCTAGAGAATCCCATGGACAGAGGGGCATGGTGGGCTACAGTCCATAGGGTCGCAAAGAGTCAGACATGACTAAAGCAACTTAGCCCACAAGCATGTATATAAACAAGGCACTACATTTACCAACTCTTATGAAAGTGTCAATTAATATAGGTCCTCTTGAAGGTAATCTGGCCATATTTACTAAAAGCAGAAATAAGCATATCCTGTGGTTGAGCAATTCAGATGCTATAGGTAGGGGGAGAAACCTGCAGTTTCTCCCATGTTAACAGTAGAACATGCATATAAGGTGGTTTCTTTCATCACTGTCTGAAATGAACATCCTTATACAATCTTAATAAATGAAGGAATGAATGTAAGTACAATGTAATATTATAAATTATGAAATTGTAATAACAAAAATTTTATAAAAATCGGAGTATCTTTCAATAGGGGAATGGCTTAATAAAATCCAATGCATTCATACTCATAGCTGTATAGCAATTAAAAAGAACAAACTAGATGTATAGGTAATTCCCAAAAACATATCAGAGTCTCCTGGTGCTTCTCACTTCCTCTTTTGTGAAGCAGCAACAGGAGACTTACAAAAATCCCAAGGAAGGAGTCAAAACAGAACTGGCAATCACATGGTTTGAAGGAGGCAGGCCATTTGAGATGAAGAGGCACACACCACTCAGCAAACCAGTGGAAGTTTATGTGACTGGCAGGGTTTGTTCACGAGGCAGATTAGATTCTGATTTGATGGAGAGCCAATCAGTGAGAAAGACACACACAGCTGGATATAGAGGCTGGAGATACCACTGGAGCATCCCAGTAGCAGACAGGGGCTGTCCACTAGAAAGGAAACCTGCTGCTTTGTTCCTCCAGACCAAGAAGCCATTGCAGAAATCAGAAAAACTGAACTTTGGTTCTGCCACCTCCTGATCACTACAGTATATTGTTTTATTTATTCTTTCATTTCCCCCTTCCCCTTTCCTGGTGTGTGTGCACATGCATATTTATTAATTTATTTGTTTACTGTTGAAATGAGGGGATTGTGGGATCTTAGTTCCCCTACCAGAGATGCCACCTAGGCCACTTTAGTGGAAGTATGAAGCCCTAACTACTGGACCACCCAAGGAATTCCCACGTGTTGAATTTTTTAAAACTAAACAGCCAATAGTATGTTTTGATCAACATCAAATGGGGATGGGATGGGGGGATACTGGTTATGAGAAAATATCCCTTTCTCCATGAGCAGCAGGCTCACTCAGCTCTTGTCTTTGTATTCAGTAAGTTATTTTGCTGTCGATGTTTAACACAACAAGATAAAAGTTGTATACTTTGATCTGTTGGAGAATTTTATTTTTTAAATCTTCTCGATTTGGCTGCATCAGGTCTTAGTTGTGTCATGCAGGATCTTTGCTGCAGCGCGTGAACATGGGCTCTCTAGTTGTGGTGCCCGGGCTCAGTAGTAGCGGCAAGCGAGCTTAGCTTCTCTGCCGCATGGAGGATCTTAGTTCCCTGACCAGGGATTAAACTCATGTCCCCTGCATTGCAAGGTGGATTCTTCACTGCTGGCCCACCAGGGAAATCCCTCTATTGGAGAATTTTAATGTTTCTCATTTATCATCGTAAAACCAAGGATAATTTTATAATTCTTTTATACATAGCTGTTACAGGTAGAGCAATCTCTATTTAAGGAAGGATGAATTACTAGAAAAGAAATGAATCTTGGAGAGTTTTCCACCAAGTCAAACATCTTGTTGTTTGTTTTTATTTATTTAGGGCTGTGCTGGGTCTTCACTTCATTGTGGCGCCTGGGCTTAGTTGCCCCATGGCATGTGGAATCTTCCTAGACCAGGGATCGAATGCATGCCCCCTTTATTGACAGACAGATTTTTAACCACTGGACCATCAGGGAAGTCCAAAAATCTTCTCATTTAAATAAACTTCCTGTTTAAAATGGGGGAAAAAATTACTGAAAGGAAAAGCAAATTTCAGTGATTTGTTCTTATGGTACTAATTACATTAAAAATATACAGCTAAGTAAGCCCTAGAGCTGCAACTGATGAAGTCTGGGCACCTAGAGCCTGTGCTCTGCAACAAGAGAAGCCACTGCAGCAAGAAGCCTGCCTACCGCAACCAAGAGTAGTCCCCGCTCACTGCAACTAGCCAATCTGGAAAACTCAGCAGTGGCCACAAGGACTGGAAAAGGTCAGTTTTCATTCCAATCCCAAAGGCAATGCCGAAGAAAGATCAAACTACAGCACAATTGCACTCATCTCACACGTTAGCAGAGCAATGCTCAAAATTCTCCAAGCCAGGCTTCAATAGTACGTGAACCAAGAACTACCAGATGTTCAAGCTGGATTTAGAAGAAGCAGAGGAACCAGAGATTAAATTGCCAACATCTGCTGGATCATAGAAAAAGCAAGGGAGTTCCAGAAAAACATCTACTTCTGCTTTGTTGACTACACCAAAGCCTTTGACTGTGTGGATCACAACAAACTGAAAAATTCTTCAAGAGATGGGAATATTAGACCACCTTACCTGCCTCCTGTGAAATCTGTATGCAGGTCAAGAAGCAATAGCTAGAACCAGACATGGAATGGACTGGTTTCAAATTGGGAAAGGAATACGTCAAGGATGTATATTGTCACCCTGCTTATTTAACTTATATGCAGAGTACATCATGAGAAACACTGGGCTGGAAGCACAAGCTGAAATCAAGATTGCTGGGAGAAATATCAATAACCTCAGATGTGCAGATGACACCACCCTTATGGCAGAAAGTGAAGACGAACTAAAGAGCCTCTTGATGAAAGTGAAAGAGGAGAGGGAAAAAGTTGGCTTAAAACTCTACCTTCAAAAAACAAAGATCATGGCATCTGGTCCCATCACTTCATGGCAAATAGCTGGGCAAACAATGGAAACAGTGACAGACTTTCTTTTTTGGGCTCCAAAATCACTGCAGATGGTGGCTGCAGCCATGAAATTAAAAGATGCTTGCTCCTTGGAAGAAAAGCATGACCAACCTAGACAGCATATTAAAAAGCAGAGACATTACTTTACCGACAAAGGTCTGTCTAGTCAAAGCTATGGTTTTTCCAGTAGTCATGTATGCATGTTAAGAGTTGGACCATAAAGAAAGCTGAGCACCGAAGAATTGATGCTTTTGAACTGTGGTGTTGGAGAAGATTCTTGAGAGTCCCTTAGACTGCAAGGAGATCCAACCAGTCCATCCTAAAGGAAATCAGTCCTGAATATTCATTGTAAGGACTGATGCTAAAGCTGAAACTCCAATACTTTGGCCACCTGATGCAAAGAACTGACTCACTGGAAAAGACCTTAACACTGGGAAAGATTGAAGGCAGGAGGAGAAGGGGACAACAGAAGATGAGATGGTTGGATGGTATCACCGACTCAATGGACATGAGTTTGAGCAAGCTCTGGGAGCTGGTGATGGACAGGGAAGCCTGGTGTGCTTCAGTCCATGGGGTTGCAGAGTCAGACAGAACTGAGCAACTGAAATGAAATGAACTGAACTGCAACTAGAGAAATCTCACACAAGGCAACAAAGATCCAGTGCAACCAAAAATAAATAAATAAATACATACACACAAAACCCCAGTAGTATATATTTATATATGTATATACACACACAAATATGTGATTATGTGTGCTGATCTGTGTAACAGTATAAAAATTATACGGAGTAACATTTTTTCTATTACCCAGCTCCCCCACAACACCCCCAGAAAAATCTCTACTTGCATTACCAAAGAGCTATAGAGTCCCCTATTCCCCTCAGTGTGCTGGGACAGAAAGACTTTGGGGAACCTGACCTTAGCCAGACAAGTTTGTACTTGCTGAGTTGAGAGAGACAGGTTTCTAGCCTGAAGATGCCAAATGAAACTCAGAGGAAGAGAGTGTGTGAAACAGAGAATATGGGAGCAATCTTTGTTAACTGGTGTGTTTTGCTACAAATTGGGCTAGGAGGATCTGGGTAGGCCTTTAGAGTGTCTTTGTCCAAGCTCCCAGCCTGAGAGTTGGCTGGTCCCACTCAGCTGATATCTACTGGAATGCAGTACCCAAATTCTGACAGCTTGGCTTACGCCTGTATTGACACATTAAAAACCCAGGGCTGAGTCCTATCCATCCCACGAGTTCCAGACCTGCCCCATTCCAGCAAGAAGCCACTGGACTGTCAGCAGTGTGGAAAGGAACAGTGAGACAGCAGATGCAGTTTGTACATCTGAGAGGAGTTTATCCAGAGTGTAATTACAACCGAGACAAGCCCTTGAAGGACTTGGGTGAGGAGAAAGACACTGTTAGCCTCAAGCAGGATCTTTCTTTCTGAGGGGATTGAATAGCAGAAAACGTTTCCCAGAGCTGGGCCTCTTGGATACCCCTAAATTGGTAGCCAGCATACCGGGTCACTGAATGTGGGTGCCTCAGTGACTTGGCCCAGTCCACTGTCCATCAGGAAGCTTGGACACTGTCTCTGAAAAGGGCTTGCGAAGCAAAACCACTTGCCCACCACAAAGGGACACAGAGCCATTGGTATTCTTGTGTAATAGTGGTGTGGGAGAGCCGGCCTGTACCCACACAGTGCAGTCAGTTGTTGAATTTTCAGGAATTTTGCAAGCCAGCTTTTAAACACAGTCATTAACAAAGATTAAATTATGGGAACACAGCTGAAAAGCAGTCAAAACTCACCACTTCCTAATTATTTTACTATATTTTCCTATTATCTCTGCTCTGGAGGTTATTTTCACTTATTATATCTGAATGGTGGAGATATTTTATAACTGGAAAACAGTGATATCTTGTCCATGGCTTGAAATCCGCCACAGTGTGATTGTTGAACCACAGAAATTAGCAAATGCTACAAGCTACTATCAAAAGCCCACTGCTAAACACTTACCATCACTGTCATCCTTCTCCCTTCAACATATATAAACATGTCTCCGCACACACACAATCACAGAAACACCCCGTCCTCGTTTAAACACAAACGAAACACACTGTACAAACTTTCTGCATCTTGCTTTTTTGACTAAATAAATGAAGGGAGCTCTTTCCCCTTTCTTTCTTAGTGCCTGAAGCTTCATCCTCCAAATTGTTTTTCTTCCCTCAAGGAGTGAGCCACACCCAGAGCTCGGTCATCCCTTGCCTTTTATGCTTTCCTTCCTTGACTTGCCCAGCCTTGTGCTAAACCCAGAACAAAGACATCAATAAAGTCCCTTTCTGGAAAGGATGAGAAACCAGAGCCAAACTCAAATAACTAGAATACAAGGTCATCGGTTCAGTAAAAGAGGTCAGGCCAGCTTGAATGTCACCTTCTTCCTGAATGTTCTTTTTTTAATTCTCAGTAAGTGTTAGTCGCTCAGTCATGCCCAATTCTGGGACCCCATGGACTGCAGCCCACCAGGCTCCTCTGTCCATGAGGTTTTCCAAGCAAGGATACTGGAGTGGGTTGACATTTTCTTCTCCAGCAGATCTTCCCAACTCAGGGATCGAACCTGGGTCTCCTACACTGCAGGCAGATTCTTTACCAACTGAGCTACAAGGGAAGCCCTTTAATTCTCAGACCTCCCTCCTCAACCCTACCACATCCCTCCCTCTGACTGCTATTATCATTGAGCTGGGGATGGAACTCTTGAGTTCCATGCAATTTGCTGAAAACACTCCCCGGCCACAGACTGCCCACGTGCACTCAATGGTTCCGCGCACCCAGATAATGGCGGTGCGGGGAGGCTGTAACTCAGAGAATGGCCACTTGGCCCCAGGGGAAGACACACTGTATACTCCTCTATAATATTACAAGCTCATTAAGAGATGTTATCTAGATCAGACTGATCTTTGTGCCTGACTCAGGGCCTTGCCCAGTGCTGGGCAAGGCACTAAGTCTCCCCACCCAGCTACTTCCCTACTGGCCTGAGACCCAGTTCACATCAGTTATCATTACTGGGCTCTGTTTTTGTTCATACTTGGATTGCCAGGTATAATCCCAAGAGAGCAGGGCACTTCAAATAGGTGAAGGAGGGGAAGGTGAGAACACAGCCAGTCCTTGGCCCTTCCTGTTTGGAATCTGTTCCTTCTGTAACTCCTTCTGCCCAGCTTCCCCCAGAGGAGCCCACACTCCCACCTAGTACCTCCTCTTAGCCCTCCCTGTCCCCATTTTACCAGCTTCAGTCTCTTCAAAGCTCCCTTCCTGCTCTCCCTTCCCCCACCACGCACCGAGCACACCTGAGGCTCTCTCCTGAGGACTCCGTGACTTCTCTCTCTCCCTCTGCAGCCCTGTGCCGTCCCAGACAGAGATGGAGCCATCTTATGTATTTCCCCTCCCACCATCCATTAATTCTACAGATGCCTAATAGCCCTGCTCTGTGCCAGGAGCTAACAGTCCCTGAGCACAGGGACCTCACAGACAGTGACAAACAGAAACCAGGAGGCAGATAGCAGGCTTTCCTGGCAGGAAATAGGCAGAGGGTATTCCGGGGGCCCAGGGCCAGGGCACACACTCTGCATGTGTCAAAGCTTACCATGTCATATGTCTGTTTATGTCTTTTTCTTACCTCCTCTACTACCCTATAATTTCACTGAGGTTGTTAAGGCCTTTCATGGATCACCTTACTAACTGTCAAACTGAGGTGCTATCACCATTCCACCCCTCCCCCCATAGAGGAAGTTAAGCTGCTTGCCCAAGGGTGCTGATCTGAGATCTGAAGGATGCAGCCGGTCTGCCTCTCTTGGCAGCACTGTTAACCACTGAGCCCCACGCTCCTCGCACAGCCATGGGGGACCGGGGCTCAAACCCCAGCCAGGATCACTTGCACACTGTACTGGCTTCCTGACCTCCAACACTACCTCCTTCGGTCTTCCCGGGAGTCTCCCATTTGTATGGAGTCTGGGGCAGCGGCTCATTCGCGAAATCAAACCTGCAGGGGGGAGAGTTCCCCCTTCCCTTCCTTAATCCAAAACTTAGGCTCAGTCAACTGAGCAGTAAAGCCTGGGGACTGGTCATCAAAGAGGCACATACAATTGTTCCAGCAGCAGAAAATGTTTACCTTCATCCCAGTTACTCAACGGAGAAGGCAATGGCGCCCCACTCCAGTACTCCTGCCTGGAAAATCCCATGGACAGGGGAGCCTGGTGGGCTGCAGCCCATGGGGTCACGAACAGTCGGACACGACTGAGCTACTTCACTTTCACTTTCATGCATTGGCGAAGGAAATGGCAACCCACTCCAGTGTTCTTGCCTGGAGAATCCCAGGGGCGGGGGAGCCTGGTGGGCTGCCGTCTGTGGGGTCACACAGAGTCAGACACGACTGAAGCGACTGAGCAGCAGTTGCTCAACAGATGTCCCTACCTTCCCTTCACCTTCGCTCCAGTTCACCCTCCACAGAAAAGCCACAGTGGTATTTTACATATGAGAGTGTCTCATAGAATGGGCTGCTGGTGGTAAAGAATCTACCAACACAGGAGATGTAAGAGACACAGGTTCAGGCCCTGAGTCCGGAAGATCCCCTGGTGGAGGGCATGGCAACCCACTCCAGTATTCTTGCCTGGAGAATCCCATGGGCAGAGGAGCCTGGCAGGCTACAGTCCAAGGGATCACAAAAAGTCGGACACAACTGAACTGACTGAGCATGCACCCATCTCACACAATAAGTTGCCAATTTTAAAAACTGTTCAAGGATTTCCCTGGTGGTACGGTGGTTAGGAATCCATCTGCCAATGCAGGGGACATGGGTTGGATCTCTGGTCTGGGAAGATTCCACATGCAGCAGTGTAACTAACCCTGTACACAAATACTGAGCCTGCACTTTAAAGCCTGCAAGCTGCAATTACTGAGGCCCATGCTCCCTAGAGCCCGTGCTCTGCAACAAGAGGGGGCGCCACAATGAGAAGGCCGAGCACTGCATCGAAGAAGAGCCCCCGCCCACTGAAAACAGAGAATGCCTGCACGCAGGAACGAAGATCCAGGGCAACCAAAATAAATTAGAAACAAATAAAGAAAAACTGTTCAATTCTTTGCATTACCCAGAAGGCAAAATGCACACTCCACCTGCTGGCTCACCACAGCTGTCACCAATGGCCTCTCTAGGCTCATACCTCCAGCCTCCCCTTGACACGCTAGGCCACCACGGTCCTGGCCTGCTTTCCTGTCATGCAGGCATCAGGAAAGGCATTTTCCTGTCATGTAACCCACCCTGGCTTTGGACATTGTTAATTCTTCCTTCTGGAATGCTCTTTTATGGGGGATCGTGATAGATAATAAAAGATATACAAATCAGAGTTCAAGGTCACCTTCTTTCATTGTCCCATTAAACTTAATGCTATTGACCACGATATTTTAATTTACCTCCCGTGGCACTTATAACAATCTACTATTTAGGTTAATTATGTGTTTTGTTTCTTTTTGGCTATACAGCATGGCATGCAGGATGTGGTCTTAGTTCCCAAACGAGGCATCACACATGTGCCTCCTCAAGTGGAAGCCTGGAGTTTTAATCACTGGACCTCCAAGGAAGTCCCTCTTAATGTATCACGTACTGCCCATGAAGAACTATAAGAATGATATTAATAATAAACCAAGCAAAACAGTAGGTAATACTTTCGCAGTGCTTCTATATGTCAGGCCCTTTATGAGTTACTAGCTCTTTGCATGTGAACACAGTGTTCCTTACAAGTAAACCTATGAAGGAGATATCTCTGTTACAGTTTTTCATATGAAGATACTAAAGTCTGTGAGGTTAAGCAACTTGCCATCTAGCCTGTTCCAGAGTTCAAGTCCTTAAATGCTATTATTTATTACAGCATGCTTTCCACTGAAACTCATAAATGATTCCTAGAGGGAAAAAGAGAAAAGACCCTGCCCAGCGGTTCTGTGCACCCCTGGTTCTTGATTTCCCTACAAATTCCCTCTTAATATAAGCTAGCCAGAATCCATTTCTACCATTTTCAACCACCAATCCTGGTCAACACATCCCAAAGGTTTAACTCTGGGCTTTGCACACGGCAGAGGGACAGTACATTCTCAACATATAAATGACTCAGATAATGCAAAGTGGTGAGACCAAAGGCTCTGATGGCCTGGGTGCGTGGAGGCTGTGCCACCAACACTGCCCTGGTGTTTCAGTTTTTTCCTTCCTTTGCTCCTTCTTTATTATGAAATGCTTGAGACATGTCAAGTGTCTTGGGGATTTTTTGGTTTGTGCGCTTGTTATTGGCCTCACAACATAGCTTGTAGCCTCTTCGTTCTCCAGCCAGGGATCAAAGCCAGCCCTGGCAATGAAAGTGCTGAGTACTAACCATTAGACAGCCAGGGAATTTCCCAGCTTTATAAATCTTCACTGAAGCACTGTTTCCTCAGTTCTCTTTACTTGGTTTATTCTTAGTAGTGCTTTCCAGGGACCCTGCAAGAGCAGGAGTGCCTTTCTTCTCTCCCTGGCCCTATCCCCGCAGGAGAGAGGCGGGAGAGCTTTCACACCGCCTCAGGGCCCAAGAGCCCCCGTGGTCTGCATTACCTCCTCTGAAAGTGTTCAAATTCAGCTTGTCTCCTCATTTTCACCGCAGGGAGGTCAGTCTTGCTATAGGCATCCTCAAAGTTATAGCTTTCCTGATGTTTCCAGGCTTCACATTTGCACTGGTTTTTCGGGAAGAGCCTAAAACAAGATGAGGACTAAGATCACAGACTGGGTGGGCTGGTGGGTGAGGCGGGCGCTTGAAGTGTGTGCTGTTCCCCCCAGACTCTCCTTTCTCACAGCCGCCATCCAGGTTGGGTTGAGACTCTAGAATCCCAGCAGTAGCTATCTCCAAAGACACAGCGAGGGGAAGGGATAAGAAGGCCCCCTCTCAAAACCAATTTATAGTGACCAAAGCAGATATGTGGCAGGGGGATGGATAGGAGCTTGGGATTAACATCCACACACTACTGTATATAAACTAGATAACCAACAAAGACCTACTGTATAGCATAGATAAATCTATACAATATTCTGTAATAACCCACATGGGTAAAGAATCTGAAAAAGAATGAATATATGTACATGTATAACCGAAATCACTTTGCTGTACACCTGAAACTAACACATCATTGTCAGTCATTATATTCCAATAAATTGTTTGAAATAATAAAAAATAAATTTTGTAAAAAAAAAAATCCCCCTCTCTTGAATCATCTCCTGCACCAAACTTCTACTTAAGATTTCACAAGCCATGTGGCTTGTGGGATCTTAGTTCTCTGACCAGGGATTGAACCTAGGCTCAGTAGTGAAAGCTCCCAAGTCCAACCACTGGGTCGCCAGGGAATTCCCTAAACTTCTTTATTTTTTTAAAATAATTTTTATTTATTTATTTTTGGTTGTTGCTGGGTCTTCATTGCTGTGCAGGCTTTCTCTGCTTGCAGCAAGTGGGAGCTACCCTCTAGTTGTGGTGTGGGGGCTTCTCATTGTGGGGCTTCTCTTGTTGTGGAGCGCGGCTCTAGGTACGTGGGCTCATTCGTTGTGGCTCCCAGGCTCTAGAGCACAGGCTCAATAGTTGTGGCATGGGCTTAGTTGTTTAGTGGCATGTGGGATCTTCCTAGAACCATGGATCAAACCCTTGTCTCCTGCATTGGCAAGTGGATTCCTCACCACTGAGCCACCAGGGAAGCCCTCTCCAAACTTTAAACTTGAGAGTCGGAATGGCACCTCAGTCCCACTCACCTGAAGAAGAGGCCAAAGGGACAGAAAGGCAATGTCTTTCTTGTAGTTTGGATTAAACAGGCCCTCCAAAATCACAAGGGACTTTGCTGGGTGCTGTAGGGAACAGAGTTTGTGCCCTGCAGACCAAGATCTTTTCTGGTCCTGTAGTTTGGAATCTTGTTCACAATCAGCACAGGTGCAGGAAGGAGGGGAACTGGCTGTAAGGTGGGCACAACAGGACACTGTCAGCCACAGAAGCAGCAAGGGAGAGGTCAGACCAAGGGGGAATAACTGGCTATCTCACCAGACTCCATCGTGGGTAAAGAGGCTCTTGACATCTTCCTCAGGGAGAAGCTTCAGCATTCTGGCAGCCAGACTAGGCTGAAGGAGTAGTGGTTTGTAGCTGCTGGACTCTCGATACAGGTACACACTTCTGAATATAAATAACACAGTGCCCAGGGCCAAGAATAAGATCAACATCTTGAAGATACACAGACATCTAGAGCTGTTAGGACACAAAAGAGCAAAAGCTGTGTAAATTTTTTTTGCTTGATTACATGAAACATAAAAGGACCTGATTGCATAATATAGATGGGAACAGTAACTGGAGGGAAAAGGTCAGTTAAACCTATAGCTTCTACTATTTACCAAGACTGATTTCTGATAAAAAGAAGAGAAAAGAATCAAGTTGCAACAGATACTAAGAAAACTCACAAATAAAAGAATATGCCAAAGCCCAAGAGAGGGGAGGAAGAGTAAAGCTTGCAGTATTAATGTCAACATAGTTGAATTTGAGGCAAAAAAAAAAAAAAAAATTAAATGGGGCCAAAAGGATCACTTACTGTAATCACATGAGTGATCTACAAAACAGATGTAGATCATGTAGTGGTCATGAACACTAGATACAGTTCATGACCTTAAATAGCATTATTTAAGCAAAGAATGGCAGAATATGGGAGGAGAAAGATGACAAATCCAAAGGTGGTCATGGATTCTAACATTCTCATGTCTAACACTCCAACATCTCATTCCCTAACAAATTGTTTCAGAAATACATAAAGCAAGAAAGCAGCTGTTTTTTTTAAAAAATTTATATATTTATTTATTTTGGGTTGCACTAGGTCTTCATTGCTGCAGGAGGGCTTTCTCTAGTTGCAGCGAGTGAGGGCTACTCTTCACTGCAGTGTGTGAGTTTCTCACTGCAGTGGTTTCTCTTGTTTCAGGCCATGGGCTCTAGACCTAGGGCTCAGTAGTTGCGGCTCCCGGCCTCTACAGCACAGACTCAACACTTGGGGTGCACAGGCTTAGTCGCTCTGCAGCATGTGGAATCTTCCCGGAGAAGGGACTGAAACCACATTCCCTGCCTTGGCAGCCAGATTTCTATCCACTGTACCACCAGGGAATTCTGCAGCTAAATTTTAGATCTCATAGGCTGTTAAAGAGCTTTTAGGACATTTACAAAAGTTGGCCACTTATTTGAACACAAAGAAAACCATAACAAAGTAGAAATCATTCAGATTGCACACTCCACACGCTGACAAGTGCAATCAAAATGTAACGGATAGGGGCTTCCCTAGTGGCTCAGTGGTAAAGAATCTGCCTGCCAATGCAGGAAACACGGGTTCGATCCCTGGTCAGGGAAGATCCCACATGCTGTGGAGCAATTAAGCCCGTGCACCACAACGAGTGAGTCTGCGATCTAGAGTCCAAGAGCCACAACTACTGAAGCCCGCGTGCCCTAGAGCCTGTGCTCTGCAACAAGAGAAGCCACCACAGTGAGAAGCCCACACACTGCAAGGACGGTAGCCCCTGCTCACTGCAACTAGAGAAAAGCCTGCGCACAGCAAAGAAGACTCAGCACAGACAAATAAAAATGGATAAATAAATAATTTAAGTATAACCTATAATAATAGTAAGCTCCCTCTTCCACAACATGGAAAAAATTTTTAAAGCTTTCCAAAGCAACAGTATGAGTCAAGGACAACATTAGAACAAAACTATAAAGATAATGAAAATACTACATACAAAACTATGGAATACACTAAAACTACGCTGAGTGGAAAATTTGAATTTAAATACAAATTTCTGATCATGAGACATAAAATTAATAAATTAAACATTCAAATCAGTTTGAAAATGAATAACAAAATGAATCTAAGAAAAGTAGAAACAAGAACCTAATAACAATGCAAATGGAAAGTGGCGAATTAGAAAACATCTAAAAAGGAATAATTATTAAACCCATGCATGGAGGAGACAACTTTTGAGATATCTGCCTACTTAACAACCTCTCTGCTCTGAGACTCTTGACCCACAGAGGCCACACCTATGAGCTAGTTGTATCACATGATTTTCCCCTAACCATTGGCTGATTAGACCAAAGGCGAACACCTCTGAGCCGGGCCAATCAGCCAGAATTTCTTTCCTAGGAATTGGCAAGCAGAGGTGAGCTAAATCTGACCCCTTGAACTGCGAATAGAGGAAAGGAGAAAAGGAAGAGAAAACAGAATAAGGTAAGAGACACAAGGAGAAGCCTAGATCTTGAATACATAGATGATCTAAACAGATCAATTAAAGTAAAAAAAAAAAAACCAAGGACATTGTCAAAGGCCTCAACAAAATCCAAAATCCATATTTCATAAGTAAACAATTCCACACCAAGTTACTAAAACCAGTTTTACAGTGATGCAAGTATAAATACTGAAGAATAATGCTGTAAGTATGCTGAACAAATAGAGTATAATGGTATCCTAAATGAAAGATTCATCACTAATAAATGAAGTTTTTCTAGGAGAGCAAGGATGACTCAATCCTATAGTGTGGCTGAACCACTCCTGCTTTATCCTAGGCCCACAGTCCTACCTCTTTTCTTTCTTTCTTTCTTTTTGTTTTAAAGAATAACAATGTCATTAAGTTCATTATACAATTTTCAACCTAACAGAAGGAAACATATCAAGAACAACCGAGGGATGTGGTCTTGGCCTTTTTGAGGGTTTGGTTCTTTTCCTTCTGCTAGCAGGAAATGAAACTGTGTGTCACTGACTAAAAACAAAAAATAAAAATGAGGAGAAAAAAATTCTCTGGGTAAATGACTTATCTGGTATTCTCTACAATTTTTTCTCCTTAAACTGTTACCTGATCCCCTTTCTGCAAGACTGAACTTTAGCCCACTCACAAGAAATGTGCGTAAGCCAGGGGAGTTTACTATCAACTTTTCCCCTGGCCTTCATCTGACATGAAAACTGGAAGAATGCCTTTTGCTGATGTGAATAGTTAATGGTTATGAGAACCTCCCCCCCTACACACACACCCAAAGGGAGTGAAAAACATCCATTTCCCATTGATATGGACATGATTCTCCTGAGTAGTCAGATTTTATTTTCAGCTTTGGTCCTTTAAATCCCCTGTACCCTTTTTTGCAGCTTTGAATGCCTCTGGATCGTCTGTTGTCTCCTGCCCGTGTGTAAGTCACCCACAATAAACTTCATAATTGCTCTTCATGCCAGTGCCTGTTTTGTTTTTGGGGTCTCAAAGTTCCTTCTCAGTCAGGAGGATATTATTCAATATCTCTGCCTTCCAATAGTTATACAATTTATTAATAAATTTCACCAAGTGGAAATTCAGGTCAGAAGAACACCCATTATGATTATATTGACAGATGATTTTAAAAGCATTTAATAAAATTATCCATTCTTTTTAAAAAATTTATTTACTTTTTAATCGAAGGATAATTGATTTACAGAATTTTGTTGGTTTCTGCCAAACATCAACATGAATCAGCCGTAGGTATACATGTCCTCTCTCCCTCTTGAACCTCCCCCCATTCTTTTTTAATTAATTAATTAATTTTGCTGCACTGGGTCTTAGTTGCACACAGAATATTTAGTTGCAGCATGCAAACTCTCAGTTGTGAACTCTTAGTTGCAGCATGTGGGGTCTTGTTCCCTGACCGGGGCCCCCTACACTGGAAGCACGGAGTCACAGCCTCTGGACAACCAGAGAAGACCCCCAACATCCATTGTTAATTTATTAAACACCCCTTATTCGAGAAAGGACCTAAAACAGTCTCCCAAGGCAAAAGAAATAAAAACAAAAGTAAACAAATGGTCCTAATCAAACAAAAGTCCTAATCAAACTTACAGGCTTTTGCACAACAAAGGAAACCTTAAACAAAACAAAAAAGACAACCTACAGACTAGGAGAAAATATTTGCAAATGATGTGACCTACAAGAGCTTAACTTCCAAAATATAAAAGCAGCTCATACAATTCAATAACAACAAAACCAAGACAACAAAAAAGCAAAATGAACAAAAAAGAACAATCAAAAAATGGGCAGAAGATCTAAACAGACCTTTCTCCAAAAGACATACAGATGGCCAGGAGGCACATAAAAAGATGCTCACCAATGCTAATTATTAGAGAAATGCAAATCAAAACTGCACTGAGATAACACCTTACACCAGTCAGAAGGGCCATCACTAAAAAGTCTATAAACAATAAATGTTGGAAAGGGTGTAGAGAAAAGGGAACCCTCCTACACTGTTGGTAGGAATGTAAATTGGTACAGTTACTGTGTAGAACAGTATGGTGGTTCCTTAAGAAACTAAAAATAGGGACTTCCCTAGTGGTCCAGTGATTAAGAACCCACCTTCCAATGCAGGGGACTCAGTCTGATCCCTGGTCGGGGAATTAAGATCCCACATAGTGCTGGGCAACTAAGCCCATGCACCACAACTACTGAGTCTGCACGACGCAACTAGAGAAAGCCCACACGCTGTTACAAAGACCCAGCACAGTCAAAAGGAAAAAAAAGAAAAAGAAACTAAAAATAGATCTACCACACGATCCAGCAATTCCACTCCTGGGCATTTATCTACACAAAACTATAATTCAAAAATATATATGCACCCTGATGTTTCACAGTGGCATTATTTATAATAGCCAAGACATGGAAGCAACTTAACTGTCCATGAATGGATAAAGGTCTGGTACACCTTTATACAATGGAATATTACTTAGCCATGAAAAGAAAATAATGCCATTTGCAGCAAATTGGATGGACCTAGAGATTATCATACTAAGCAAAGTCAAAAAAAAGAAAGACAAATACCGTATTATATCACTTATATAGATTATATGTATAATCTAAAACACAACACAAATGAAAATATCTGCAAAACAGACACAGGCATAGAGAATAGACGTGGTTGCCAAGGGAGGAAGGGTGAGGAAGGGAAGAACTGGAAGTTTGGGATTAGCAGATATACACTATTAGAATGGATAAATAACGAGGTACTGTATTCCATATCTTGTGACAAATGGTAATGGAAAAAGTATGTATATAAATATGTATAACTGAATCACATTGCCGCACAGTAGAAACAGACACAGAGTAAATCAACCATGCTCCAATAATTTTTTTTTAAAAAAGGGAAGAACCTGGAAGAAATGATACCACACTAACAATTATGAGCACACCTAACATCTGGATCTTGGTTTACATACAGCATGCCCCTCTAAAGAAAATCAGAGCCCCTTGCAGAAATGGCTGATTCTGGCTTTGGGTAGGGAAAATTCAAAGCAAGTCAAGAATATCCTGTGATGCCAGAAGGGAAGGGGGCTATCTAAGAAGACCACAATTATACCCAAGAAAGAGGAGCTGGTTTAAAGGTTTAAAGGGTCTTCTACCAGCCATATTTGAGATAGTTGATACATCAACAAGAACAATGACTATAATTAACTATAACATATTAAATAAAACAAAACCCATAAAGTTAATGACACTCCGAGGGAAAAATGCAGGGGTGATCAGGGTACTTAAAAAAAACTTTTTAATTGTAGAAAAAAATCCCAAGTACATACAAAAAATAAAAAGAACAACAAAATGAATTTTATTATACCCATTACCTACCTCCTACTCCTGGACAAAATGGATTTATCTGTTTCTTCACCTATTCCCCCACTTCTCAAATCCTTTTGAAGAAAATCTTGACATCACATCATTTCATCAGTAAATATTCTATCTTTGAAGGGTAATGTGGCAGTTTTGTACTCAGATGAGCCAAGCTGGAATTCCCTTCCCTGTGTAATGACAGACTAGGGATGGCCACAGAGAAATTTGCATGAGATTCAGAAGCAGTGCAGACGCTGGCAAGTTCCACCCACTTGGTCCTCTTTCCCTCAACTCTGTGTCCATCCCTCCTTCCCAACAACTGGCCCTGAGGACCACCTACCTCAGGTTCACCATAAGAACTTTCTCTGAGAACTCACAGCAGGGGTAACCATGAGGAACAAACAACCTTTCCTGTACTTCTCTGGCAACTCTCTTTGTGGCTGAACTCCAGAAAACAGACGTTTCTGAATTCTTCCCAGTTCTAGCTCATTCACCTGTGACAAGATGATCGATGACTCCTCTCTGTTTTTTTTTGGAACTTGTCCCAAAATTGTGTTAATTCCTATAATAAATTTCTTACTGTGCAATCCTTATTAAGGTTCTGCTTCTTTGCTTAAAGCTTGGGGGATTCAGATAAGGGTACTTACACAGACACCCAATACCATTATCAGCTAAAAATTTAAGTCATTCTTTATTACCATCAAATGTGCACAGAGTTCCCTTCTTTTTTTTTTTGTACAGATTGAAATAAGTCAGAAAGAGAAAAACAAATATCGTATATTAAGGCATATATACGGAACCTAGAAAAATGGTACTACTGAACTTATTTGCAGGGCAGGAAGAAACTTAAGACATAGAAAACAGACTTGTGAACACAGAGTGGAAGAAGAGGGTGGGACAAACTGAGAGAGTAGCATTTGACATATATAGACAACCACGCATAAAATAAATAGCTAGTGGGAAGCTGCTGTGTAGCACAGGGAGTTTAGCTTGGTGCTCTGTGACAACCTAGAGGGGTGGAGTGGGGTGTGGTGGGGTAGAGTGGGGTGTGGTGGGGTGGGAGGCAGGCTGAAGAAGGAGGGGGTATATGTATACACAGAGCTGATTCACATTACTGTACACAGAAACTGACACAACATTGTAAATCAATTATACTCCAATTAAAAATAGAATCAAAGCAGAATCTAAATAAGATCCATACATTCGTTGATACGTTTCATCAGTTCCTTTTGATATATAGATTCCCTTGTCTCTCTTCCTCGCAACTTACTTGTTTAAGGAACCATGTTGCTTATCCTACATAGTTTGGATTTTCCACACCTGGACTGTGCTGATTTCAGCCCCCCAGGCCATGTTCCTTTGTTCCCTGAAATTTTTATAAATTTGTAGTTATATCAAGAGGCTTGATCAGATCCAGGTTTGATTTCTGAGAAAATCCCTTCATAGGTGATGGTGTGTGCCCCTCCACCAGAGAGGTTAGGCACAGCATCACTCTTTTGCGGAATATTAGTAGGCATTTGATGACTGCCCAGATCACTGGTTCTGAGTTTTCTGGGGCTCAGGATCTCTATTCTTTAAAAAAAAATTTTTTTTGATGTGGACCATTTTTATAAGTATTTATTGAATTTGTTACAATATTCCTTCTGCTTTATGTTTTGGGTTTTTAAGCCATGAAGCATGCGGGATCTTAAAGCCTCCACAAGGGATCACATGCCCTGCACTGAAAGGTGAAATCTTAACCATTGGACCATCAGGGAAGCCCCTGGACCTCTTTATAATCTTAAAAATTACTGAGGACTCCCAAAGAGCTTTTGTTTTTGTGGGTTATATCTGTCAATGCTTACCATTTTGGAAATTAAATTTGAGAATTTTTAAAAGTATGTATTAATTTAGAAATAACATAATAAGCCCATTAAAAGCTAACACAAATAACATGTTTTTATGAAAAATAATTACATTTTTCCAAACAAAAAGTAGTGAGAAAAATGGCATCATTTTACATTTTTGCCTATCTCTATAATATTTAGCTTAACAGATAAAATGAATCCTTATATTGTTTCTGCATTCAATCTGTTACATTGTGGTTGAAACATGTGAGGAAAATACAGCCCCATACAGATATATAAGTGGAACAAACATAATTGTGGATATTCGTCTCTGATACCATGCCAAAAATCAAGAAGTAGTAGTTAAAAGGTCAGCAGCAACGTGGAATTTGAAACCATATCAATGAACTTTTTTCATTGGTATGATTTGGACTTTGAATGGATCTTTTACCTATACTTGATTTTATAACACCATGCATCATTCATATGGAAAATATTGGTTCACCCAGCTGTGCTGATCCCCCAAATGCTGATGCATTTTTCATGCAATACAGAGAATTCATTCATTAATACCGACACCAGTCTTATCAGAAAGGTCTCTAAATAATAAGACTCTCAAATTCATTGCAGTAGAAATAAGTTTTACAAAGTTCTAATTTTTTGGAAAGCTTGAATTTTAAGACTGGTAACAAATACTACCAGTTGTTTTCTTCAAATGGACAAGGTCACTTGGTTCATTTTTTTAAAAAGATATCTACCAAAAACAGAAGTCTGAGTAACCAGCTTATTCTTCATTTTTATTCATTCTTTAAACAAAAAATATTTCAATTAAAAGGCAGCTAGTTCAACTTGATGACATAAATCAAAGCAAGATCCTCTATGATCCACCTCCTAGAGTAATGGAAGTAAAAACAAAAATAAACAAGTGATCAACTGATGAATAGATAAGAAAGCTGTGGTACATATACACAATGGAATATTACTCAACATTAAAAAAAAATTCATTTGAAGCAGTTCTACTCAGGTGGACAGAACTGGAGCCTATTATCCAGAGTGAAGTAAGCCAGAAGGAAAAACAATACAGTATACTAATGCATATATATGGAATTTAGGAAGATGGTAACGAGAACCCTGCATGTGAGACAGCAAAAGAAACGCAGATGTATAGAACAGACTTGTGGACTGTGGAAGAGGGCAAGGGTGGGATGTTATGGGAGAATGGCATTGAAACATGTTAATTATCATATGTGAAATCAATCGCCAGCCCAGGGCTGATGCTCGGGGCTGGTGCACCAAGATGACCCAGGGGGAGGGAATCGGGAGGGAGGAGGGAGTGGGGTTCTGGAGGGGGAGCATATGTATACCCATGGCGGTTTCATGTCAATATATGGCAAAACCAACACAATAAAGTAAAGAAAATTTAAAAAATAAATAAATAAAAAAAATAAACAAGTGGGACCTAATTAAACGTAAACGCTTTTGCAAAGCAAAGGAAACTATAAACAAGGTGAAGACAACTCTCAGAATGGGAGAAAATAACAGCAAATGAAACAACTGACAAAGGATTAGTTTCCAAAATATACAAGCAGCCCATACAAGTCTATACCAGAAAAACAAATAACCCAATCAAAAAGTGGGAAACAGACTAAAGAGACATTTCTCCAAAGACATACAGATGGCTAACAAACGCATGAAAAGATGCTCAATGCTGCTCATTATTAAAGAAATGCAAATCAAAACTGCAATGAGATATCACCTCACACCAGTCAGAATGGCTACAATCAAAAAGTCTACAAACAATAAATGAGGGAGAGGGTGTGGAGAAAAGGGAATTCTCTTGCAGTGTTGGTGGGAATGTAAACTGATACAGTCACTATGGAAGACGGTGTGGAGATTCCTTAAAAAAAATCTAGGAATAAAGCCACCATTTGACCCAGCAATTCCACCACTAGACATAAACCCTGAGGAAACCAAAACTGACAATGTACCCCAATGTTCATTGCAACATTATTTACAATAGCTAGAACATGGAAGCAACCTATATATCCATCAACAGATGAATGGATAAAGAAGCTGTGGTACATACATGCAATGGAATATTCCTCAGCCATAAAAAGGAATGCATTAGTCAGTTCTAATGAGGTGGATGAACCTAGAGCCTATTTATACAGAGTGAAGTACATCAGAAAGAGAAAGATAAATATTGTATATTAACATATATATGTGCAATCTAGAAAAATGGTACTGAGAAATTTATTACAAGGGCAGCAATGGAGAAACAGACAGAGAGAACAGACTTATGGACATGGCGGGGATAGGGAGAAGGGAGTGGGTGAGATATATAGAGAGTGGAACGTGGAAACTTACATTACCATATGTAAAATAGTTAAGCAATGGGAATTTGCTGTATGACTTGGAACTCAAACAGGGGCTCTGTAACAACCTAGATGGTGGGATGGGGAGGGAGGCTCAATAGGGAGTGGGCATATGTATACCTGCGGCTGATTCATATTGATATTTGGCAGAAAACAACAAAATTCTGTAAAGCAATTATCCTTCAATTAAAAAATTAATTTTTAAAAAGTGGTTATAAAAAAAAAGCAGTTAGTTCAGCTCCCTGCTCAAATTGCACAAGCACTCTTTCTTGAGGCAACAACTGCACTTCAGTCTGTGGTAAGAATGTTTTACTGTTCATCAAAAGATATATTTAAAATTGTTTTTGCTTCATGCCACATGCAGGCTCTTCCACTTCCCCACCAGGGATTGAACCCTCGCTCCCTGCAACAGAACTACAAAGCCTTAACCACTGGACTGCCAGGGAAGTCCAAAATTGGTCTTGAAAAAAAAATCAATTGATTTAACCATTTCATCAAGGATATTCTTTTTTTTAATGTAAAAATTCAGGCTTTATTTTTATTTATTCTTACACTGGTGGGGGCTGATGTCAGGAACTGAAAGGCAAGCATGAACTTTGTTTTCTACCTCTTAGCTGAACAATAATACACACAATGTGGCAATTTCATTAGGCAAGACTTGCTTTTTTACATTTCACACCAGAATACATTACTCTTCTTGAATAAAATGACCTGGTTACTAAAGAAACCATCCTTGGAGGAAGTGTTTAGTTTAAGCATATTTTACTTAAATAAATCCTCCAGCAGGAAGTGGAGAATTCACTTCATTGCCTTTACTTAAAGAAGAAGGCTGTGTAAGTAGTTATATGTCAGATTTATTTGCACAACTCAGCAACATTTCCTTATTGGAAACATTTTCTTTTTCCTCATCACAGTTCCGAAAAAGACTTCAAAGTCTCAGAAGTCTGTATCTCCTTTGGCTTGCTTCTCTCTTGATTCCACCCAGGCTTTATTAATGGTTCACTTCATATCATCATCTCCATCTTCATAAATTTTCTTTAGAACATTCATTAATCCCTCACTAGGATCTGTTTCAGTGTCATAGGAGGGCTTTTCTTTCTCTTTGCATTCTTTTTCAACCTCAGTCAGGTAGTCCCACCGTGTGTTTTCTGCTTTCTTTCTACATAAGATAAGAACTGTATCTGTCTTGACCTTTTTTGAACTGCCTTCCACAGAGATGGGTTTCAAGAGATTGCTCACTATCATGGAGTAACTCTTCCCATTTAGGTTCTTTACCAAAAAATCAAATGACCTCTCTGTGAAATTCACCTGCACACTCTCAGCAGGCACTTGATGAACTCCAGGTAAGGTAATGTAGATTTTCACAAACTTATCTGACTGGTCCCATCCGTAATTACTGATTTTCACTGTCTATCCTGTTGTAATAGGAGCAACCACAGCAGCTGGCTTCTCATTTTCTCTAAGTTCTGCTTTCCTCTGTGACTTCTGCTGCATCTTATTCTTCATTTCTGTCTCAATCTTGGATTTTTCAGCTGTCAGGGCATCACGTACTCTTTTTCTAGTGGCTTTTTCCAGCAGCACCTTCACCTCTTCTAGATCTTTCTGGAGCTCTTCCAAAGCTGAAGACGTGGTCGGGCTGCGTCAGGCAAGGCCCGGGCTGCAGCGGCGGAGGACGGAGAACGGGAATCACCGCGCCGAGCGCTCTCACCGACAGCGCAGACCACACCGGCACGAGTGGCGGCGGACGCAGCCCCTCATCAAGGATATTCTGAAGTTTCCCCTGAGTGTGGTGGGAAGCTGCAACTCCCACCAGTTCAAGCGAAGATACCAGCAGCAGTTTTCCATCATTGCCCATGCACCATCAAAGTCAGCCTAGTGAAAAGGCAACTAGCATCTCAATATGATCGTGAAATAATTCTGACCTTACAGACTCCCCGGGGAGGTCACTGGGGCCCTCAGGAGTCTATGCCCCCCAGTTGAAGAAGCCCTGCTCTAGCCTTTTCTTCTACAGGGATGTCAGGGTTTTCTCTCCCTGATTTTAGAAGCCCTTGATGTTCCTGTAACAGAGCAGGAAGAGCACAACCCTTAGCGGGTGGCCATTGCTGTGCCTTATTACTCTGCCCCCTGTTACTAGGCACCAGGTCTTGCTCAGCCAACAAGCAACCAGTCATCAATGAGTGACCATTAATTGTCTTGCTCAGCTATTGGTCAGGGCCGCAGTGTGCCCCGCCCACTGGTGCCTGTCAATAGGGGACCCCTGGGGAGGTGACTGAGTCAACAGGCCTGGTGTGGTGGTCATCAGGTGGAGAGTGATGTAAGAGGCAGATTCGGGCCTTCTTGTGGAGGTCCTTCAGCTTACCCAGACTTGGGCCAGCAGGTGAGCTGGACAGCCCAGGGAGCAGACTGGGGACTATGTCCTGTAGGGCTCCAGAGCTCTCACTAAGGCCCCTTCCACTGGCCTTGGCTCAGCCCTCAAGGCAGTGGTGACCCTCTCCCCCCATCTCTGTCTCTGCAACCTAGCAGCAGTGGTCATCTGTGTGAGCTGCAGTCTGAGAGAGCTGGTCTCCCCATTTGGGTGGCCTGAGCAAACTGAGGGCCAGTTGGGTCGGATGCCTGGCTCCCTCAGGGATGACAGCTGGGCAGGATGTGGCCCTGAAAGAACTGCCAACTGAGATCTGCCTCCTCTTAGCCAGGACCGGGGCTCTGGGGTGAAAGTTGTGCCTTGGGACTTGGCCCTTTCTTGTCAGGACAGAGAATGACATTCATCTGGAAGAGATTTACAGGAACATGGTTACCTGACCATGACCAGACCTCAAGAACAAAGGATCTGACACGGAGAAATCTGCAACAACTAACCACACCCATTCCTCACCTTTTGGTTTTAAAGGGACTTGCTGAAAGCTTTCAGTAACTTTGAGGTTCTTAGGGCATGAGCCACTCATCTTGTATGAATCTATAGTAAACCTTTCTCTATTCCACACTCTAATGGTGAATATTGATAGGCCTCACTGTGCATCAGGCATATGGGTTTGCAATTTCAGTAACAACAGCTTCGACTATATGGACCTTGGTCGGTAAAGTGATGCCTCTGCTTTTTAAAACACTGTCTAGGTTGGTCACAGCTTTTCTTCCAATGAGCAAGTGTCTTTTAGATATGTGACTGCAGTCACAGTCCGAAGTGATTCTGGAGCCCAAGAAAATTAAATCTGTCACTGCTTCCACTTTCCCCCCCATCTATTTGCATGAAGTGATGGGACCAGATGCCATGATATTAGTTTTCTGAATGTTCAATTTTAAGCCAGCTTCTTCACTTTTCTCTTTCACCCTCATCAACGGGCTCTTTAGTTCCTCTTCACTTTCTGCCGTTAGAGTGGTATCATCTGAATATCTGATGTTTTGATATTTTCCCCAGCAATCTTGATTCCAGCTTATGCTTCATCCAGCCCAGCATTTTGCATGATGTACTATACATATAAGTTAAATAAGCAGAGTGACAATATACAGTCTTTGAAGGAAAGTTACATGGCTCAAAATAGCCTGGAGTTAAAATTCCCCTCCTGGTCCTCCCCACCATTCTATGCAAAACAAAGAATTCTCTCACTTGAAGAAAACAAATGGACATCAAGGTTGATTATGCCCAGCTCCCAGCTGGTCCAGCTTCTGGCTGATCTCCAAAATTCCTTGCCCCAGCCATTTAAGAGATAACTACCGAACAACCTTGGAAAAGAACAGGCCCCCTTAAGACAGTAACTTTCCACATACATGCCTATATATACTTACTCATTTCTTAGGTTACTGCTGCAGCTCCCTAATCTGACTGTTGTCCCTTCTCGCCTCATTAAAGGTGATTTGTTCTGGTCTCATTCTTTTTCTGAACCTCGCCCGTTTCTAACTCCCTTACCCTACAGTCTTGATGTACTCCTGTCCCAATTTTGAACCAGTCTGCTGCTGTTCTAACTGTTGCTTCTTAACCAGCATACAAGTTTCTCAGGAGGCAGGTAATGTGGCCTGGTATTCCCATCTCTTTAAAAACTTTTCACAGTTTGTTGTGATTCACACAGTCAAAAGATTTAGGGTAGTCAATAAAGCAGAAGTAGATGTTTTTTGGAATTCCCTTTTTTTCCTATGATCCAACAGATGTCCGCAATTTGATCTCTGGTTCCTTTGCCTTTTCCTTTTTAATATTTATTTACTTTATTTATTTATTTGGCTATTCCCGGCCTTAGCTGCAGCATGTGGGATCAAGTTCCCTGACCAGGGACTGAACCCAGGCCCCCTGCATTGGGAACACAGAGTCTTAGCCACTGGACCACCAGGGAATTCCCTCCTTTTCCTTTTCTAACCCCAGCCTGTACATCTGGAAGTTCTCAGTTCATGTACTGCTGAAGCCTAGCTTGAAGGATTTTGAGCATTACCTTGTAGCATGTAAAATGAGTGCAACTGTGTGGTAGTCTGAACATTCTTTGGCATTGCTTTTCTTTGGGATTGGAATGAAAACTGAACTTTTCCAGTCCTGTGGCCACTGCTGAGTTTTCCAAATTTGCTGACATATTGAGTGCAGCACTTTCACAGCATCATCTTTTAGGATTTGAAATAGCTCAGCTGGAATTCCATCACCTCCACTAGCTTTGTTCATAGTAATGCTTTCTAAGGCCCACTTGACATCACACTCCAGGATGTATGACTCTAGGGAGTGACCAGACCATCGTGATTATCCAGGTCATTAAGACCTTTTTGTATAGTTCATCTGTGTATCCTTACCATCTCTTCTTAATCATTCTGCTTCTGTTAGGTCCTTGTTGTTTCTGTCCTTTATTGTGCCCATCTTTGCATGAAATGTTCCCTTGTTATCTCCAATTTTCTCGAAGAGATCTCCAGTCTTTTCCATTCTATTGTTTTTCTCTATTTCTTTGCACTGCTCACTTAAGGTTTTCTTATCTCTTTGCTGTTCTCTGGAACTGTGTATTCACTTGGGTATATTTTTCCCTTTCTCCTTTGCCTTTTGCTTCCCAAACACAAAATTGGAGAATATAAAAAGACACAGAAATTTTAGAAATAAAAAAATAACAGTACTGAAAACTTGAGTGGATGAATTTAACAGAGAATTTGACAAGACTGGAAGGTAGGTCAGACTGTAACTGCCAAGGAGGGGGACAGATAAATTAGGAACTAGGATTAATAGATACACATTGTTATATATAAAATAGGTAAACAACAAGGATTTACTGTATAGCGCAAGGAACTATATTCAGTATCTTATAATAGCCTATAATAGAAAAGAATCTGAAAAAGAGCAGATATATATGTATGCTAGCGCTAGTGCTAAGCTGCTTCAGTCGTGTGTGACTCTTTACAACTCCATGGACTGTAGTCCGCTAGGCTCCTCTGTCTATGGGATTCTCCAGGCAAGAATACTGGAGTGATTGCCATTCCTTACTCCAGGGGATCTTTCCAACCTAGGGACTGAACTGCATCTCCTGTGTCTTCTGCATTAACAGGTGGTTCTTTACCACTAGAACCAACTGGGAGGCCTATTACAGGCCCTTCATAACCCAATATCCAAGCTACCGTTTTCTAACCTAATCTGCATCTACTACCTCCAAACATTCTCACAGAGCTCTGCCATGACATTCTTAGTATACCAGTTTATCTGCCTTGGGATTTCTCTGATAGCTCAGTTAGTAAAGAATCTGCCTGCAATGCAGGAGATCCCAGTTCGATATTTGGGTTGGGAAGGTCCACTGGAGAAGGGATAGGCTACCCACTTCAGTACTCTTGGATTTCCCTTGTGGCTCAGTTGGTAAAGAATCTGCCTGCAACGTGGGAGACCTGGGTTCAATCCCTGCGTTGGGAAGATTCCCTGGAGAAGGGAAAGACTACCCATTCCAGTATTCTGACCTGGAGAAGTCCATGAACTGTATAGTCCATGGGGTCGCAAAGAGACAGTCATGACTGAGTGACTTTCACTTGACTTCACTTATCAACCTTTTTGGTTTTCCAGCTCTGCTTCTTTATGTATGTATATGTATAAGAATCACTTTGCTGTATACCTGAAACATTGTAAATCAATTATACTTAAAAAAATAAAATAAAATAAAATAACTGTCAAAATGAATAATATAGGAACAAAAGATCTCAAATTACTAAAAGAATCAAAGACACAGAGGAAGCAGTGAGTATTCGAGTCCTAGAGAAGAGGGACTGGGGCAGAGGAATACTTGAAGAAAAATGAAAAATTTGAAAACCAATGAAGGAGCTTTTGTGAATTTCTATTTAAGCTACAAGGAAGAAAATTAAAAATAAATACACACCAAAAAGCGTTATAGTAAAAATTAAAACACAAAGAGAACCAGGGCTAGAGTCACGCTTGGGTATCGGCTACTGCCTGAGTATGGTGGAGTCCTCCAAAGTAACTGCTGATCTTAGTCAGTGGCTGTAGCCCTGATGACACAGTGAGTCACCAGGTTAGTGACATGCATCAGACTGACCTACACAACTATTAGACTCATGCATGAGCACAGATTAGGGGGAGGTTTAGGAGACCTCTGTTACAGGAGTAACAGCTGTAGAAGCTATCAAGGGACCTGAATTTTAGTCTTGGCACTGCCTCTGACCTTCTTAGTGACTTATTCTGGTTCGACAAAAAAACTAATCTTTTCCATTTGATAGCTTTAGTGGCTTTTTAAAGATCTGTTTTATTTGACAAGTGGAGTACCTGCTATGTCACCCTTTTGCACGAGTGAACAACTTAACTGTAATGGGGGAGACAGGCTGTGAAGATGATAAACATAGCTTTTTAACCGTAGAGAAGTAATGAAAATGGTTGCCTTCTCTCCCCAGTCACGCAAAGTTGGTGAGGCATTACTACTTAAAGAGGAACCAGAGCTTCTCCCCAACTGTCAACCTTGATAAAACATAGATCTAGGCCAGTGAGCAGACACAGGTAAACGCTGCCAAGAACAGGATTGGGGTGAGTCCTAGCATGGGTGTGGTGCCAATGGGTGACTCAAAAGTTCTGGGGAAGGGGAAGGTCCCAAAGCAGCCTGTCATGATGGCCAAATTCTTCAGCGGAAGTTGAAGCCCCATGGTAGGAGATGCATAAAGTTAAACAAGTGCTTTTCAAAAAACAAATAAAAGACAAGAAGATAATCTTAAAAGCAGCCATAAAAGATTACCTTTAAAAGAAGTTGCTAGTTAATTTTCCAACAGAATATATGGGAAGCCAGAGATAGTGAAGTATCTTTGATATCATCAGGACTATTCAAAAATGAAGGTTCCCATGAAGGTGTTTCTAGACAAGCAACATTTGAGGGAACTGATCACCAGCATACTTGTACTAAAATAACTACTAAAGGTAGATTACTCCAGAAGGAAGATCATAAAGAAAGAAGAGAAATAAAACTGAAAAGTGGGTAAGTCTCGATGACTACTGACTATATAAAATAATACTGTCTTGTTTAGTAACAGTAAGAAACAATAAGAAAATCATAAAACACAACAGAATCAAAAAAGTGTAAAGTAATAACACGTAAGTCAGGAAAGGAGTAAACAGACTAAAAGTGTTCCAAGGTCTTTACATTTCCCTGGGAAGAAGACTAAAAAAACCAAGTAAGGATTTCCCTGGTGGTCCAGCGGTTAAGACTCTGCTCTTCCAATGCAGGCAGCATGAGTTTGATCACTGGTTGGGGAACTAAGATCCCACATGCCATGCGGCACAACCAAAAAATGAAAATAAATAAAATAAGAATTAAATAATTTTTAAATACAACATTTTAGACTTTGATAGATCAAGAACCTTATAATCTATCGTGTAACTACTGCAGAAAGAAAATACAAATAATAAAGCTAATAGACAAGAAAATGGGATAATAAAAAAAAAATCAATTCCAAAAGTGCAAGAAGAGAGAAAAGGAGACTACAGACCAGGCAGAACAAAGAGAAAACACTCACTGAGATGTTAGATTTAAAGCAACTATATCAATAATTGTTACTATTCAGTGAGTAAGTGTGTCCAACTCTGTGTGACCGCCACAGACTGCAGTACACCAGTCTTCTCTGTCCTCCACTACTCTCCAAGTTTGCTCAAATTCGTGTTCATTGAGTCAGTGATGCTATCTAACCATATCATCCAATAATTACATAAATTGACTAAATACTCCAATTAAAACATAAGGTAATCAGACTAGATGGGAAAAAGAAACCCAAATATACGCAGTTTGCAAGAGATACATGGAAACAAAATGATACAGAAACGTTGAGAGTAAAAAGGAAGATAAATATACAAAGTGTAACCAAGATAAAGTTGCTACCTCTATGTTAATATTAAAGGCAGCTGACTTAATTAAATCAAGTGAAGTCTATATTAATATAGATATCAAGCAAAACCACAGATAGAGGAATACCTCAAGTTATAAAATACTCAGCTCACAGAAAGAGATAACAATTCTTTATTCTAATAACATACCCTTAAAATACATAAGGCAAAATACTGAAAGAATTACAAGGAGAAATAGACATATTCACAATCATGGTGAGAGAGATTTTAACCTGATCAACAAAGCAATCAAAAAATTAATGAGCATCTAGATGATTTGAAGCAATTGGCAAACTTGATATAAATGGACTATATAAGGACCTACATGTAATGATTGCAGAATATGAATTTCTTTCAAACATACACAGAACATTTACCAAAACTGAATATATGCTGGGTCATAAAACAAGTGTCCAAAATGTTAAAGAATTTCAGTAATATAGAGTATATTTTCTAACCCTAATGCAATTAAGTTGGCAGTGAACAATAAAAAGATAACTAGAAAATCCTTGCTTTTAAAAATTCAGAAATGCACTTCTAAATAACCATGGGTTAAAGAAAAAATCACGATGGAAATTAAAATTTGTTTGAATTATATGACAGTGAAAATACCACAAATCAATACCACTGGAAAGCAGCTAAAAAGTAATATTCACAAAGAAATTTATGGCTTTGAATATCTCTATTTGAAAAGAAGAAAGTCTGAGAGTCAGGAAGTCAAGCATCTACCTCAGAAATTAGAAAAAGATCAATTAAACTGGGCTCAAAATTAGAAAAATATTAGTAAATTAGGCTCAAAATAAAGTAGGAAGAAGAAAATAATAAATATGAGAGCAGAAAATAATGAAATAGGGAGCATATACTTTAAAGTATCATTGAAGCCAAAAGCTGATTTACTTTAAAAGTGAAAGTATTAGTTCGACTCTTTGTGACCCCATGAACTGTAGCCCACCAGACTCCTCTGTCCATTCGATTCTCCAGGCAAGAATACTGGAGTGGGTTGCCATTCCCTTCTCAAGGGAAACTTGCCTGGATCGAACCTGGGTCTCTTGCATTGCAGGTGGATTCTTTATCATCTGAGCCACCAGGGAAGCCCTTACAAAAGTAATAAGCTCATTGGAAGGAATTAAGATAAAAACAAGACTAGGCACAAATCACCAAAGTCAGGAACATCAGGAGCATCACTTGAAACTTAAGGCTATTAAGGAAGTAATAAGAGAATATAAATGAGTAATTCTGTGATACTAAACTTGAAAATTTAGAGGAGATAAGCAAGTTCTTAGAGAAGAATACAGCTTTAAAAAACTGACGCAAGGAAAAATAGAAAATTCTGAATAATTCTATAAGCCAAATTTTCATTTTCAGTTGACTTCCTATTCTTCCAAAGAATAGGAAAAAAAACTACAACTTACAAAACAGCATAAACATTTCACCAAAACCTTACAAGGATATAGGAAAGAAAGAGGGACTTTCCTGGTGGTCCCGTGGCTAAGATTCTAAGCTCCCAATGCAGGAGATCCAAGTTTGATCCCTGGTGGGGGAATGAGATTCCACATGCCACAACTAAGAGCTCTAACATCACAACTAAGGCCCAGAGCAGCCAAATAAATGAATACAAATATTAAAAATTTTTTTCAAAAGAAAAAAATCACAGCCAGTCTCTTTCATGAAAATAAATGCCGAAGTCCCAAGGTAGCCAGTCTCCGGGGTGGCCCTTGGATGGTCTCAGCTTCCAAGTGGTCACACCTTTGTGTAGCCCTTTCCACCCTGGCCAATAACAGCACAGAGTGGAAGAAGCCCCTTCCCACATGAGTCTGGGTGGCCAATATGAAAACAACATTGGTCACTTCTGAGACTGCTAATAAAAGACTCTGTGACTATCACCTTGGTGACACATTCTCAGAGGATCTGCTCTGGGAAAGCCCACTGCTATGCTGTGAGTTGCCCATATGCAGAGCCACGGGGAGAGGAACTAAAGTCCCCAGCCAACAGGCACTTGAGTGAGCTAGGAAGTGGATCCAGCCATCAGTCCCAGTAGAGTTTTCTTTCTTTTTTTTTTGGTAACTGAATGTTTTATTACAGTCTTAAAAATATGGAACGCTTCACGAATTTGCGTGTCATCCTTGCGCAGGGGCCATGCTAATCTTCTCTGTATCGTTCCAATTTTAGTATATGTGCTGCCGAAGTGAGCACCCCAGTAGAGTTTTCAACTCATCACAGTTATTTCATTAAAATGTGTTATGTTTCCATTGGATAGGTTTCTGATGATTATTTTTAGTGACTTAATGTATTTTTAGATTTCTCACAGCTTTAATTTTTAATATGGTGATAAGAATAGATACAACCCACCTAAACAAAAGTTCTCTGGGGTCCTCAATAATTTCTAAGAGTTAAAAGGGTCCTGAGATCAAAAAGACTAAGAACTGCTGATCTAAGTTCTAAGCAATTACCGTGGTTCTTGATAATACAGATGAGCTTTTACAAGGACTTATAGTACAACACAGGGAATATAGCCAATATTTTATAATAAATATAAATGGAATATAACCTTTAAAATTCATCAGTCACTATAGAAAGACCCCGATGCTGGGAAAGATTGAAGGCAGGAGGAGAAGGGGATGACAGAGGACGAGATTGTTGGATGGCATCACCGACTCAATGGACACGAGATCAGCAAGCTCTGGGAGGTGGTGAAGGACAGGGAAGCCTGGCATGCTGCAGTCCCTGGGGTGGGAAAGAGTCAAACACCACTGAGGAACTGAACAACAAAATGTTGCCCACTTGAAACTTATTGTACATCAACTGTACCTCAATTAAAATTTTAATAAGACAATAATAATACAGATGAGCTTCAAATTAGCACATTACTTATCCTTTAATAAAAGTTATATTCTATGTGGAAGTTAATCTGAAGAACTCACGGGCACGGGCACAGGCACAGCTAGTTCACAACACATACCTGGCTCAGCTACATAGATTCCTTTCAGGAGCAAACGTGCAATCAGAATAAGTATTCAGAATTGTTTAAGCCCATTTCTCCATTTAAGCAACAGTTGTAAAATAGACACTAGTGGCACAATGATTTTCAAGACACAACCAGGCATCTGGTTACTTCTATCTTTAGTGGTGACCACTTGAGTTTTTCATTTGTGTTTAAAATCTAAAATAGCAAAAACAGTGCAACTGCCAAGTATATTTTGTTTGGTATGAATTCACCACTTATGAATTAATTTGTATATAAACTACTTTACCCAATATGAATATCTTCTACAATTGCAGTTTATTTTTAATTGTCTGCAAATGAAAAGAAAGCTAGACAATAGTAATTATCATTGGTATTACATATTATTACTGAAGATACTTCTGTCCTGTAGAGAAAGGTATTAAAAAAATGATCAACTGATGATGTCAAATATGCTAGAGTCATAATTTCTCCAATAGGTCAGGACAGCTGTATTCCCCATACCTGGCATAATACCTCTCACATGATAGGATTATCAAACTTTTGTGAAAAGAAATGCTATGAATAAAATGTCCCACACAATCAAAAAAGTACTGACTATCCTCAGAGTTAGTTTCCAACCTGCTCCTTTCAATGTAGCCCTTGGACAACCTTTATTCTCCATTTCCACAACTGTAGCTTGGACATGACACTTTAAAGAGTGCTGAGGTGAACTCCAGTGGTACAATGTAGAACAAGGCCTATTCATAACAAATAATGAACACAGTGGATGAAAGGGAAAAAAAAACAGCACAGTGGATGACAGGAATTTACCAACCAACATGTACTGAGTTTTACTGCATGCTACTATAGCGATTGTTTCTTGGGTAGGTAGGGTATGTTGGAGTAAGCTATCCTATCACAGAGGGACAGAAATCAGAAATATCTGTTTCAGAGTCAGGTATATTTTTTAATAAAAAAGAAAACTAAAAAGGCAAAGAAAAGGTTAAAAGAAATAGTTTCTTCTGAGGAAGAAACTTTAGTTCCCCAAGGTCACAAGAGTCAGCAGCCTTACTATCACAGAGATAAAAACATAGCAAAAATATCAGGCAAAACCCAGACCTTTTGTTCACAATTCCAGCGGTCCATATGTGAAGGGATGGAGAAGGAAATGGCAACCCACTCCAGTACTCTTGCCTGGAAAATTCCATGGATGGAGGAGCCTGGTAGGCTACAATCCATGAGGTCACAACTAGTCGGACACGACTGAACAACTTCACTTTCTTTCTTTCTATAGTTCCATTTGGAGAAGGAAATGGCAACCCCCTCCAGTGTTCTTGCCTGGAGAATCCCATGGACAGAGGGGCCTGGTGGGCTACAGTCTATAGGATTGCAAAGAGTCGGACACGACTAAGCAACTAACACATAACATATATGAAGGGAAAGTCAAGTTTGTTGAGGGCTTGCCAGCTTTAAATTCCTTGGCAACAGTTGGGAGCCTGGTGCCAGGGCTCCTTCTCACTCATCAAGGAATGTGGGATGAAGAAGTCTCTGGCTAAGGAAGGGGAGAGGTGCCGGAATGAAAGCCTTAGCCAGAGACTTTCCGCGAGGAAAGGGCTACCTACCTCCTTCCCTCGCTCTGCCACAAAAGTGAAAGTGAAAGTCACTCAGTTGTGCCCGACTTCTTTCGACCCCCATGTACGAGGCTCCTCTGTCCGTGGGATTCCCCAGGCAAGAATACTGGAAGGGGTTAGCCGTTCCCTTCTCCAGGGAATCTTCCCCATCCAGAGATCGAACCTGGGTCTCCCGCATTTCAGGCAGATTCTTTACCATCTGAGCCACCAGGGAAGCCCTTACAAACTGCGCTTCAGATTAATGCCCACAAAACATCATCCCACCAACACGTTTTTGCATTACTGGGAGACGCCTTCCTTGTTAGCACTAAATGATCGTTTTAGTTTTGAAAAATACAAAGAAAATAAACCTTGGGGATAAAAAGGCACAAATTGTATTTCTGATCCTTCTTCCTGGTTTATAAAAACTAATTGAGCCCTCCAAGTCTATTTTTTCCCCTGTTAATTATTACGCTATTCCTTAGAGGATTTAGCGCCCGGCGCCACAAAACAAACACTTACTCTGCCTCGAGACTGTCGCCTGGACTTGAAAACCGACTTTTCAAAATCTCTGACTCCTAAACCCGAGACTGTTTTCTGAAGCTGCGTAAGGGACGCAGCCGCAGTTTCCAACTGCCCAGAGCCGGCGGTTCCCGCGCGGGGGTCCCACACCCCGGGGACCCACACCTCCAGCCCTGTTCAGAGCCTCCGGGTTCCAGGCCGCCCCCCGTGCTCGGCAACACCGCGCTACGCACTCCAGGCTCGAGACGCAACCTCCACTTCAAATTTTCCATTTCCACCTCGAAAACCAGTGTTCCCCGAAGCGCGGCGATCGAGAACAAGCAAGGGTTCCCATCAGCGTCCCCAGGCACTGTCTCCTAGCTGCCCCACCTAGGTGGGGGGTGGACTGGACTTAATTTAGAGACCGGATGCCCCCTCCCTTGACCCTGGCGGCCTCGGGCCCGGCACTTGGCCGCTCCCCGAAGGCTCATCTGGCTGGCCAAGACTGAGCTCTGCCCCAGAGACACTCACCCGAACGAAGTCATCGCGAATCCCGCTGCCTCCGATGCCCTGGGCTGGTGGAGCCGGGCAGCCTCCCCGCAGATTGTCCAGCCCTAGGCACCAACCCCGGGTAGAGGAAGCCGGGAGAGCTTGGGTCGGACCGCCCACTTCACCACCAACCCCCGCCCATCTCCCGGGTCTTGTCCTGAACACAGCTTGTCGCCAGTGCGTCCCAGCATCTTGTGGTCTTTGGGGGACAATTGAACCTTTTAGGATCTTAGATCCCCAATCAGGGATGGAACTCAAAGTCCCTTCCAACGGAAGCTACGAAGTCCTAACCACTGGACCACCAAGGAATTCCCGAGGTGACAGTAATGACATAGTCCCTGCCTATGATAGACACTAGGCACAAACGGTTTATTTACGTGGTACCATTTATTCGTCACAACAGCCCTAAGAGACCAGTGCAATTATTAGCTCCACTTTTAGGACGGGGAGGCTGAGGCCAAGTAGGGTGACCAGTTGAGTGGAAGAGCTGGGATCTGAAGGGACTCTGGGTGACTCGGAAGCCCCTGATGAGTGGTGCAGTTTCTGTCATTTGGACGCGGAGCCCCCAAGCCGACCAGACTTCATCTTGTTGGCCAGAGCTGATTAAAAAAAAGTGGGGGCGGGGGGAGGGTCTCCGTGGAGAATCGCGTGGGAAAATCAACTTTTTTTTCCCGTGGTCACCCGCACTTCCCTTCTCCTGCCAGGGTCACCTGCCCCCGGCTGTTGGAGCCCGTCCTTGCACCGGGTCTCTCCCAATCTCTGTGACACTTCTTGGTGGGTAAACGGAGCTCCCTCTCCACCAGAAAGAATGAAATCCCCGCGCCCACCTCTAGCCTCCCTACGACCGCGGCCACCCATTTTCCGCCCTATTGAAACCGTATCCATCCACTCGTCCGGGAGCCTCACAACCTCCCGCGCAGCTCACACTTGAGTTCGCGGAGATCCGGAGATCCGTCTTGGTCGGCGTCCACCGCACTCCACACCCCCGGGTCTCCTGCATTGCAGGCAGATTCTTTACCACCTAAGCCACCAGGGAAGCCCGACTTGGAGATGGGACCAGGTTTATTTAGCCATGACTCTTGCCTCACAGAAGTATTGTGGAAACTGAGCAGGACCCTGTGGAATCCTCCCTGGCACAAAAGCCCTTTAAGATCCCTCATTTCTTTTTTTTTTTTTAATTTTTAATTATTTTATTTTATTGGAGTATAGTTCATCAGGTCCCTTGTTTCTTATTTGCAGAATAAAGTCTTCAGCCTCTTGATCTTCCCTTAGTACCAAAGGACAGATTCAAACAAGGAAATGCTGCTGCTAAGTCGCTTCAGTCCTGTCCGACTCTGTGCAACGCCATAGATGGCAGCCCACCAGGCTCCCTTGTCTCTGGGATTCTCCAGGCAAGAACACTGGAGTGGGTTGCCATTTCCTTCTCCAATGCATGAAAGCGAAAAGTGAAAGCGAAGTCCCTCAGTCATGTCCGAGTAGCGATCCCATGGACTGCAGCCTACCAGCCTCCTCCGTCCATGGGATTTTTCCAAGCAAGAGTACTGGAGTGGGGTGCCATTGCAAACAAGGAAATAGGGAATGCAAAAACAAAGGAGGAACAATCAAGAAACTACAGTGCTGATGAGCAAGGTCCTGGTTCCTCCTCAGGAAATATACGTAACAATTACCTTCGAGTTCTACCGGAACTAAGGCCCCACCCTTAGTGGGGTGCAAGCGAAGGTGCAGATGGTGACTGCAGCCATGAAATAAAAAGACGCTTACTCCTTGGAAGAGAAGTTATGACCAACCTAGACAGCATATTAAAAGACAGAGACATTACTTTGCCAACAAAGGTCCGTCTAGTCAAGGCTGTGGTTTTTCCAGTAGTCATGTATGGATGTGAGAGGTGGACTATAAAGAAAGCTGAGCACCAAAGAATTGATGCTTTTGAACTGTGGTGTTGGAGAAGACTCTTGAAGAGTCCCTTGGACTGCAAGGAGATCCAACCAGTCCATCCTAAAGGAGATTGGTCCTGGGTGTTCATTGGAAGGACTGATGTTGAAGCTGAAACTGCACTACTTTGGCCACCTGATGGGAAGAACTGACTCACTGGAAAAGACCTTAACGCTGGGAAAGATTGAAGGCAGGAGTAGAAGGAGACAACAGAGGATGAGATGGTTGGATAGCATCACTGACTCAGTGGACATGAGTTTGAGTAAACTCCAGGAGTTGGTGGTGGACCTGGAAACCTGGTGTGCTGCAGTCCATGGGGTCGCAAAGAGCCGGACATGACTGAGTGACTGAACTGAACTGAACAAGTGAAGGTGGTAACTTCAGAGTGAACCCAAGATGCTGATGTCCTCCAGGGTTCTTGACCTTCTCCTATCAATAGAAATTGATAAAAGATCAAACAAGAAATTCAGGCAAGGCTTTATTGGGGCCCCTGCTGCAGTAGGGGAGAATGGAAAACAAATAACAATTTACCTTGCTCCTTCCATATAAGAAAAGACCTGGTTCCTTATTTGGGGTGAGGGGAGGGGTGTGTTTAGGGGGTCAAGCCTGAGGGATGGCTTACACGGTTTGCCCACCCCTTTGGCAGTGTTGAGAGCAGGGCATGCACATTACCAAACTTTTGCTTCCAGTTTTTGAGAAATGGCAATTGGGTTTTTTGGTTTGCTTTTTTTTTTTTTCCCTGTCTTTGTATATCTTGTTCATAACTTCCCCCAAGCATGTATACTGTTAGTTTTATTCTCTTATAATTTAGTTTCTTTGTATTTTGTTGCTTGAGGCATTTGTCCAGGTGTAAGCCCTGCAACAAAGGGTCCCGGGTCCCAAGTCCCAGCCTCTCAATTCCTGTAACACCAACCTGTTACCTCACCACCAGCCAATCAGAAGTAAGTCACAAACTCTGAAGGCTTCACTCTAAATTTTGCCTATAAAAACTTTTCCCTGAATGCCTTTGGGAAGTTCAGGGTTTTTTTTAGCACGAGCTGCTCTTTCTCCTTGCTTGGCCCTGAAATAAATGTTTCTTTTCTCCAAACTCCAAAGTCTCAGTTTGGCCTCATTGTGCATTGGACACAAGAACTTCTGTTCAGTAACATTGCGACCTGTGATTTTGGCTCCAGCATACATTCTCTGTGGTTGGCAGGAAGGGAAAGTTACCTAAGTAAGGATGTTTTTGCTCTTTTTCAGCTTAATTTAGCCAGAGGCTTAAACACCAGTTCCCCATGGCAAATTCTGGCTGTGGTCCCTTGGGTGTCTAGACCCAGAGCCAGACAGTGTTTGCTGCTCCCCTGAGAGGTGAAGAAAGAGCCTCTCCAGTCTACCTGGAGCCCTGACGGGTGACAAGGTCTGAGCACATCTTACTCCATGCTGTTTGGGCTAGCCTGAGGGTAGCCTCTTCCAGGATGACATGAGGCTTTCTCATGGTGGCCAGGGTTGCTCTTTTACCACCATGATACGACCTCCGCTTCTCCCTATCTGTAGGCCCATTTATGGCAGTTACTTTGATAAATTAGCAACTTCTTAAGGCATTTGGACCTCCTCTGTGCTTGGTTAGTCCAGCCACTTCCAGTGCCCAATCTATGCACCACCATCACTGGTGTCACTGGGCCAAAGGCCAAACTCTTTTTTTTTCTTTTTTTGTGAAATGTGGGTGATTTATAAACTTGTGATAATCACTATTGTACATGAAATTGATGCAGTTATATACAAACTATCTTTGACAATTGAGCTCTTATCTGTTTGGATCTGAGATGCATCCAGAAGATTCTGGTGCCATATCTAAGCCTCCTGAAAAGTGTTCTTGGAAGGTTGATTAAACCAACTCTGCATCCTAGTCCAGTGAGTCAGCCAAGAGGAGGGCTGCTCAGGGGAGAAGTCAAATGATTTCTTTTTCCCAGTTGAAATATAGTTGATGTACAGTATTATGTTAGTTTCAGGTGCACTGCTTCATAGTGATTTGACATCTGCATACATTATGAAATTCTCACTGCAGTAAGAGTAGAAACTGTCTGTCCCACATACAAGGATATTACAGTGTTATTGACCACATTCCTTTTGCTGTATAATACATCCTGTGGCTTATTTATTTATAACTGGAGATTTTCTGTTCACCTATTTCACACACACCCCCGAAACCCTCCCCTCTGGCAATCACCCATTTGTTCTCTGTATCTATGAATCTGTTTTTGTTTTCCTTGCCTGTTTGTTTAATTTTTTAGATTCTAGATATTAGTGAGATCATATTGTATTTGTTTTTCTCTTTCTGACATTTAACTCAAGCATAATACCTTCTAGATTCATCTATGTTGATGCAAAAGGGTAAGATTTCTTCTTTTTATGGCTGAGTAATATTCCATTGCGTATATATACCACTTTTTCTTTATCCATTTGTCTATCAGTGGACACTTAAGAAAATCAAGTGATTTCAGACACCCTACCAAAGGGCTTCCCTGGTGGCTCAGCTGGTAAAGAATCTGCCTGAAATGTGGGAGACCTGGGTTTGATCCCTGGATTGGGAAGATCCCCTGGAGAAGGAAACAGCTACCCACTCCAGTATTCTGGCCTGGAGAATTCCACGGATGTATAGTCCATGGGTCACAAAAAGTCAGACACTTTCACTTCACTTCACCAAAGTGCTGGTGCCTTGTAGCCACTGCTTAGCTCTGGAGGAGTGAGACCATGTCTTTCTTATTTCTCAGCTTCCAGAATTCTGCACACCTGAGAACAAGCTCTGTTCTTTGACAGAGGGGATGATTGGCTTGAGTGGTAGAATTTTCTTTTCATCCATATAGTCACTGGCCCTTCCACTTCCCCAAATCTAGTCTTTGCTGATGCTCAATAAATGTGTGTTGAAATTTAAAAAAAAAAAAAAAAAGATGGGGATGGAGTCAGCTGTTCAAAGGACTGAAGGAACAGGAACAAAACTCCCTGGTGTTGGTTGGAAACTGGCCCCTGTCCAAGGAGTTCAAGGAGAGAGTGAAGAAAGACACAGACCCTCCAGATTGGTAGGTGGCAATTTTAATGAACAGTAGAATTTACAAGGCTTGTCTTGAGTAGCAAGACAAGTTGAGCTCAGCATCCATCTGCCAGAATCTAAAGTCTATATAGAGGCCTTAACAGGGATCAATCACATATATTGTTGTTTATTTATTTATTGGCTGAGCTGAGTCTTCATTGCTGTGTGCAGGCTTTTTCTCATTGTAGCAAATGGGGGCTACTCTGCCTTGTGGTGCATGAGCTTCTCATTGCGCTGGCTTCTCTTGTAGAGCATGGGCTGGAGGCGCTCAGGCTTCAATAGTTGTAACACATGGGCTCAGTAGTTGCAGCATGAGGGCTCTAGAGCATGGGTTCAGTAGTTATGGTGCATGGGCTTAGTTGCCCTGTGGCATCTTCCTGGACCAGGGAACAAACCCATGTCACTTGCATTGGCAGGTGGATTCCTAACCACTGGACTACCAGGAAAGTCCACATATAGCATTGTTGATGGTCTCAACAACACCTCACTCTCTCAAGGCTATGTCCTTGGAATGGCTCCCGCTGCGGGAATAGTGTACAGAGCATATTTTCCAAGGATAGGGCAGGAGGCAAGGAGCCTCCGATTGCCTGGGTCTAGCTCAAGGATCAGCTTGTGGCCACACCCTCTTGATTACCTTCTCCAACACCCGGCTTGCCATAATCTCAAGGAAAAGGAATTGATATCATTTTCTGGAGAGTAAGAATTAAGCTCTAAATGTGCAGGATTGGGCACTCAACAAGTCCTCAACAGATTGTGCTAGGACCTTAGGGAGCCTCGAACGTTGTTCAAGCTCTCACATGCTATTCCTTCTCTTCAAAAGACTCCTCCAAAAACAGGGAACATTACCACTTCTGTTTCCCTCTCCAATGATGCCATAGCTCCTAGCATAGGAGCTGGCTCATAGTTAATATTCAAAGACTATCTGATGGAGAAAGAAATGAATGCATTTTGTTTTACCATTTTGATACTCAGAACGGTCTCGGACCTTCAGCGTGGTTTGCTTCATTTTCACATGAAGAAAGTGAACTCAGAGACTTGTGAGAAAAGGTAGAGGGAGTGGACCTGTTGGACCTAAAGCCCTACACCTCCTCCGCTGCCTGTTTAGGAGGGAGGGTCCAGGTTAGTGAGTATGGAATAACATGGAAGAGATAGAAAAGTCAGGCAAGACCAGGTCCAAGTCTGAACAGTGAAGTAAAGATACTGCCTTGCTGACTTTAGCCTGAAGCTGACAGTCAAGAATTGCATCTCTGAGTTCCCTAGCCATCCAGCAGTTAGGACTCCTCTCTCTCACTGCTAAGGCCTCAGGGTTCAATCCCTGGTTGGAAATTAAAATCTTACAAACTGCTTACAAGTGCATGGTGCAGCCAAAAAAGGGGGGGAAAAGTGCCTCATTGATGAGGACTTAAGCAAAAGGAGCACAGACTTAAAAGGCTATGGGTTTCTTTCGGTTATCTTCTAAATTGTCCAGATGACAATAAAGGCAGTAGAGTATACTAGTTAAAAGGTGAACTCTGGAGTCTTGCTTGCTCCTGTCCCCTACCTGCTGTGTGAACTTGGACAAGTTATTTAACATCTCTGTGCCTCAGTACCCGCAGCTCTTAAAATTTAGATGATAATAGCACCTGCTCCATGAGATTGTTTTAAGAATTAAGTGAGAGCCATGTGTACCCCGATGTTCATCGCTGCTTTATTTACAATAGCCAGGACATGGAAGCAACCTAGATGCCCATCAACTGACGAATGGATAAGAAAGCTGTGGTACATATACACAATGGAATATTACTCAGCATTAAAAAAAAAATTCATTTGAAGCAATTCTACTCAGATGGACGAAACTGGAGCCCATTATCCAGAGTGAAGTAAGCCAGAAGCAAAAACAACAATACAGTATATTAACGCATATATATGGAATTTAGAAAGACGGTAACGAGAACCCAACATGCGAGACAGCAAAAGGAACGCAGATGTATAGAATAGACTCGTGGACTTTGTGGATGAGGGTAAGGATGGGATGATATGGGAGAAGGGCATTGAAGCATGTTAATTGTCATGTGTCTAATCAATCGCCAGCCCAGGATTGATGCTCGGGGCTGGTGCAGCGAGATTTCCCGGGGGTGGGGGGAGGGAGGAGGGAGGGGGGTTCCGGAGGGGAAGCATATGTAACCCCATGGTGATATCATGACAATGTATGGCAAAAACAATAAAAAAAATCTATTAAAGGGAAAAAAAAAAGAATTAAGTGAATCAGTCCATGTAAAGTGCCTCAGACAGTGCCTGGGAAGTGATACTCTCATAGGAATTGTTATTATTATTCAAAGGGCACCTTCTGTGCTTTGAAGTCTTTTTGTCATTACTAGGGTTTAAGTTACTTTTTAAAAATTTTACTTATTTTTTATTAAGTTCAATTGATTTACAGTATTGTGTTAATTACTGCTGTACAGCAAAGTGACTTAGTTATACACATATATACAGTCTTTTTCATTTTTTTTTCCATTATGGTTTGTCACAGGATACTGAATATCCTGTGAGTTACAGTAGAACCTTGTTTATTCAATTCTGCTTGGTAGTTAGAATAGAAAAATGAGTTCAAAATGGCAGTGGCTAAAAGACAGGCAAAACGGGGCGGGGGGGAACCCATGGAAAGGGAGCAAAGGAAAAATCCAAGGATTGGAGTGAGAACCTCAGGTGAAACAAACATGCCCCCTTCCTGATCGATGGTGGGTGCTAGCCGTAATTTGCAGAGGGCACGCTCAGGATTGGGGGTGGGTAGGGAGGAGATAAAACGTATGAAAAGAGGGAGCCAAGATGGGTTGAGATCTCTCCTGCAGGGTCAGCTCGCCTTCACGCCTTGGGGATATACTGTCTTTACCAAATAAAACTCTGAACTTGAACTGGGTTGGAGGACAGCCTCTTGGACCCGTGCATAATCTGAACTCCCAGGTAAGTGGCCTTTGTCTGGACCATCTGTGCCTTAGCGTGGGAAACTTTATATTCTATCTCTTCCAAAAAGTTTAGAATCCGAATTGCATGTTGTTGCAATTTTTTCTTATCTGGAGATCAAATTAGTAGGTCATCTACATACTGAAATATTTTCCCATTAGGTCCCAGGTCCAGATCTAGGAGATCCTGGCTGGAGGCCTGTTCAAGTAGGTGGGGGCTATCTCTGAACCCCTAAGGTAACACTGTCCAAGTCACTTGTTGCTGTTTTTCTACTGGAACCTCCCACTTGAAAGTAAAAAGGTACTGGGATTCTTCAGCCAATGGTATCCAAAAGAATGAGTCCTTAAGTGGCAGTAAACCACTTGGCACTGGGTATGATTTCTCCCAAGTTTACATAAGGATTGGGTACTGTGGGATGAAGGGGGACTACAGCTTTATTTATCATTTGGAGGTCTTGAACCATTTGCCAGGTCCCGTCCTTTTTCTTTACAGGGAGGATTGGAGTGTTATATGGTGAATTGGTGAGGACCAATTGCCCACAGGCAAGGAATTTGCTTATTAGAGGCTGTAGTCTTTCCCAAGCTTCTCTTATGAGTGGGTATTGTTTCCAATTTGGAAACCGAGTAGGATCCAGGAGGACAATGATAACCGGTCAGCTTGCTGGGCTCATCCAGGAGTTCCCTAGTCCCACACCTAGGGGTTAATTTTGTCCTCCCATGGTTTCTGGTCCCTCTCTATTGGAGGGTGTAACAGTTTACTCAGTAGTAACCAGGAGCTACAGGACTCTTAGGGGCTGAAAAGCTTCCTATCACAAGGGTGGTCCCTAGTTTAATGAGTATCTCTCTTCCCAATAAGGGAATAGAATACTCAGGGACCACCAGATATTGGTGGGAAAATATCTGTCCATCTCAGCAGCAAAGAAGTACTCGGGTGGAACCTTTTGTAATTGTTTTTCCTATAGTATCCAAATGGTACAGGTTTTGAGGGAGAAGGCTCTGGAGTAGGAGGTCAGGACAAAGTAGGTAGCCCCTGTGTCAACCAACAAATTCTCAGACCTACCGGCCACATCTAATTGCACCCTTGGCTCCAGCCCCATGATGGTTATCTGTGACAGGTGGGCTGGCTGGAGCGGGTCGTTTCAGTCCCACTGAACCATCATGGGGGAAGCTTGGCACTTGGCCCGAGGCTTTAGGTCCCTGGGGCAGAGTGCCACCCAATGTCCCAGTTGAAGGCATTTGTAGCAAGCTGTTATAAAAGGCATTAGTGGCTGTATGGACCATTTCATCTAGAGGCAACAGGGCCCTGCGGCTGTAAGTTTATCCTTATGTCTGATGCACACTGGGACAGGAATTTGTCTTTTAAAATCACCTGTCCCTCGTAAGAGTCTAAGTACAGATTGGTAAACTTTTGGAGGGCTTCTTTTAGCCTTTCCAGAAAGGCGATGGTGTTCTCCATGGGCTCCTGAGTTATTGCTGAGACTCGGGCATAGCTGCTTTTAGTCCTGCCTTTACACAGATCAGAAAATTATCCCTTTCCCAGATGTGCTCAGGGTTGTTACAGTTCCATTTGGGATCTGAGGAGGGGACTGCAGTTTCCCCCACCAGATTATTTATTAGCATACTCAGGGTCATGTAAAGTTTGACTAAATATGACCATAGTGTCCTCCCTCATCAAGTCAAAGGCCAAGGTAATGTGTTGGAATGTATCTATAAATTTGCCTGGGTCATCTTATAGCTTCCCAGGTCTTGCTTATCTGTCTTAGTTCTAAGGAAGAAGGGCTTATGGACCTGGGTCAGTCTGAATTTCCCTCCAGTTTCAACTAAGGGACATACTTGAGTCAGTTTTGTGGAGGGGCTGCTCCCATATCTGGGAGCAACTTTGGATACAATGAGAAAGGAGCAGCAGGCAACTCAGGAGCCATGGGAAGTGAGCCTTCATGGGGGGCTGTCTTCTCTTGATTGTCCGTGACTAACACCATTGGTTTAGTACTCTCGCTTTAGGGCATACATCAATCCCACACTTAAGACAGAGTTCCTTTATTTTCCTTAGTTGGAAGAAAATTTGGACACAGGGGATCACTGTCCATTCTCCTTGCTTTTTGCAGAATAAGTCTAGCAGCAGGATGGTACTGTAATTTAAACTCTCATCTTCAGTCCAGTGCTCCTCATCCCCCAGAGGATACTATGGCCACACAGCGGCACAAAAAAAAATTTCAAGCAACTTCACCTTAGAGGGTTGAACAGTTTCCAGTTATCAAGGATGCATCTCAAGGGCAGCATTTGGAAAGTGGATTGGTTATTTCCCATCTGAAAGACAGTGACAAGGAAAAAACTAATAGGCTTCCTTTTATTTCTATGTGTGGATTTCCTTAGCGTGAGCCTTTTTGACGCTTATCCTGCCCAATACTGTTGCAAACTAAGAGCTGGGTGTCCCCGGGTCAGAGTGCAGATCTCCAAGCAGGTTGAGGCAGGTAAACCTCCTGGGATCCCCAGGCTGGAGTTGGGCATCTTCAAGGTCTCCAGCATGACTACTGCTGAGTAGGATTAAGGAGTTGTAATCCTGACTCATCACCAGTTTGTCCACCCTGGATGGGAATAGATAGCATGATGTAAAGGAATCCAAGCTTGTGCCCTGAGATGGGGAACCTGGCAAAATAGCTGCATGCCTAATTCTCTTATCACTCCGAGGGAATGTATGTCACTGATTTTCTCCCCTAGTCCCCTATAAGAGCAGTTTAGTGTCTCCAGTGGTAAACATTTCATTGTGACAGGCCCACTCTAGGTAATAACAGAAGTAATGATAAAGGCCACATGCTCTGTAGGGCCACCCAAGACAGACAGGTCATGGTGGAGAGTTCTGACAAAGCATGACCTACTGGAGAAGGGAATGGCAAACCACTTCAATATTCTTGCCTTGAGAACCCCATGAATAGCACAAAAAGGCAAAAAGATAGGACACTGAAAGATGAACTCCCCAGGTCGGTAGGTGCCAAATATGCTACTGGAGATCGGTGGAGAAATAACTCCAGAAAGAATGAAGAGATGGAGCCAAAGCAAAAACTTAACCCAGCTGTGGATGTGACTGGTGATAGAAATAAAGTCTGATGCTGTAAGGAACAATATTGCATAGTGACTTGGAATGTTAGGTCCGTGAATCAAGGCAAATTGGAAGTGGTCAAACAGGAGATGGCAAAAGTGAACGTCGACACTTTAAAAATCAGCGAACTAAAATGGACTGGAATGGGTGAATTTAACTCAGATGACCATTATATCTACTACTGTTCCAGAAAAATGAGACATACATGAGAAGAGCATTTCCAGCTGACCCATCGACCCATAAGCATGCGTGTGATGGCTAATATGCACTGCTGCATGCCGCTGGGTTGGGGGCTGTTTGTTACACAGCACTGTTGCAGCTTGATAATGCTGTGCCTTCCCCACAAAGAAGTCATGGGCCTCAAAATTGGTCAATCTAGAAATCAAAGCTGTTCACCAGAGGCTGTCTTAAGACTCTTCTTCCATTTCTCTTCTTTCTATGTCTTTGAAGTGAAAGAAGAATGAAAGGTTCTAGGAAGAAGATATGTCAGCTCTTGGAATTTTTGTGAGGATCTCATATTTCCATGTCAGGATTTGGGATGGGATCTGCCAGTTTGGACCTTGTGGGAGGTCTTCAAATATTATCAAAGCTTTTTGGTCCAGGAACTGCCATGTGGAATTTAAAGTAACAAAATTTTGTTTCAATTTTGTATGAATGGGTATCCACTTTTTTTTTTGGTTGGTATTTATGATCTTAGATTCTTAATGTTCAATGCTTATGGCCATAAACATTAACAGAGTTTCCTATACTTCCAAAAACAGTAAAATGCTCTTTATTAAATTATAAAATGCCTTCCAACAATTTCTATTATTTTCTGAGTTAGGTATCTCTTTGACGCTGGCCCTAAAGTTACATCAGCAGCAGTAATTTTAGTCATATTTCATAGCTAAGTCATCTATAATTTTTTATTTCTACATTATTCTATATTTGTAATGCCAAGCTAGTGTAGTTTCTTAATGATCTTTCTCTAATCTGTGTGGCACATCCATGAAAAAATGTGAGGGAGAATTGAATTGGCTCCATAAATATTAATAGGTACCCTTTCTAGGCATGAACTTGAAGTGTCCAGCTCTGAAGGGGACTGCCTTGGCTGGTATGAATTTAAAAACCAACTTGGGTTATAATCCTTGTGCCAGAGACCATGAGTGCACATCAATATCAGTGTTTTCCTCTTCTTTCTGACACGCAACTCAATAATAATGCCCCAGCTGTAGTAAAAAGCTGCACAGATTTTATGATGGGCTTACCCCCCTGTCCTCTTCTGTTTGGCTCTATTACCCACTGTAACTGATGCTTCAATGAGTGCCCACAGCTCCCTCCCACCTCCAGGTGTATTATGGGGCCACAGAGTCTTTATGCCATCATGCCCATGAATTTCAGGCCATTGCCTAGACTTGGAAAGATCATTAACTACCCACATCATTCATAAATCCTTAACTCTTCACAGATCAGTGAATCCAGTTTCTGCTTGTATCACCCACACATGTTAAGGAAATATCTTGGTTTCATGTTAAGGAAATATCTTGGTTTCTTAGAGCTGAGATTCACTTAAGTTCTCTGTTCTGCCCTGTGCACAAGCTCAGACAGAAAGCAAGGGCAGAGATGTTTTAGGTATACCGTTTTTTATCACCTGGAACCAGCATTCTTTCTAGAGCAAATACAGAGGACATGGCACTAAGTGAACCAGTCACAATTGCCACCAAAGCTTCACAGGAGGCTTTTGTCCATGCTTGGAACTGCGCACTCATTGCTCTTATGTATCCCCACAGGCTCTCAACTTGTCCAGAGTCATGCTGAGGAGCAGAAGACAAGCAGTTGTCCAAAAGACAACTGATGACATTTTCCACCTGTAATCCTTGGGAAAGCTGTTTATTTGCATCATCCTGCAGTTAACTCAGAAGGCCCATGGAGACCCAAATGGCCAGGTAAGCAGTGGGTGGAGATCGTTTGCAGTTTTTTATGAGCACTTTACAAGGGTGCTTCACTCAACCAGATGGCATCGTGTAAGTCTCAGGTTACCACAGAGTTTAGCTGGGTACCTCGAGGCAGTCCCAGGCCTGGGAGTAGAGTGTGTGTGTGTGTGTGTGTGTGTGTGTGTGTGTGTGTGTGTGTGTGTGTGTGCTTAGTTGCTCAGTCATGTCCAACTCTTTGTGACCCCATGAGCTGTAGCATGCCAGGCACCTCTGTTCCTGGGGATTCTCCAGGCAAGAATACTGGAGTGGGTTGCCAAGCCCTTCTCCAGGGGATCTTCCTAACCCAGGGATCGAACCCAAGTCTCCCACATTGCAGGCAGATTCTTTAAGGGAGCAGTGGAAATACCAAACAGGGGTAGTAAGCCAGAAGGGAACTTTGCCTTAGTCTTCCAATGTAAGCACAGGAAGAGCTCTGGGCACTTCTGATCATACCCCTTTATCTGCAGGTGATTACCAAACCAGGACTCAACTATCTAATTATTCAATGTTTTATATACTTTTTCTTAGCTTACACATATATCCTCAAGATGTTAAGCCCCTTCTGGCATTCATTCACTTACAAGAAAGCTGCTGGAGCCCCAGTCAAGCTGTCCATATACCAGGCAGCAGGCAGGAAATACAATGAATCTGTTGGGAACTGAAATCTTCTGCAAGAAATAGAGACTCTCAAAAGTGTGGCTTGAAAAAAATAAAAGTTTTATTTACCTTGTATATTAAGAAATCCAGAGAAAGGTAATCCAGAACTGGAATGATGGCTTTACATCACCAGGAACCCGGATTCCTCTGGTGCCCACTCTGCTATTCCTAGGGTGAGTCTTCATCCTTCCACTCACATAATGGCTGCTAAGGTTGGAGCCATCAACTCCACATTCCTGGGAGTGGGGAAGGAAGGACCAAGTATACAAAGCGGAAACTACCAGTGGAGGTTGCCCCCCTTAAGGAGCTAGTGTCTTCCACTGACATCTTATTGGCCAGAATCGTGTCACATGACCATCCCTAACTTTAAGATAGGCTGGAAAATGTGGAGTTGTTTTTTTTTTTCAGTTGAACTTATTGACATCCTGATTACAATTGAGGTTCTACTATGAAGAAAAAAGGGGTAGAATGGATATTGGAAAACACCCCACAGTTCCTATCACATCCAGGAAGACTGCCATTTGAACTTGGATATGCATGCAACACCTAACAAGAGGAGCCTACCCTAATTCCCCTAATGGAAGATGTCTACTTTTAGTTCGAGGCAGGGCTTGAATTTGAGCCCTTTATTGAACCTCATCCTTTTTCTATAAAGCCAACTATATAAGTTTCTTTGATTAATAGCTGTCACTGACTGTATTGCTTATCTGTGGAAACTGCAAGGTGACAAATTAACATAAATCTGATTCAGAACAAGTGTTTCTTTCTCTATTTTTACTGGAGTATAGTTGATTTACAATGTGTTAGTTTCTGCTGAACATCAAAGTGAATCAGTTACGTTGTTGTTCAGTTGCAAAGCCCTGTCTGACTCTTTGGGTCCCCATGGACTGTAGAACATCAGGCTCCTCTGTCCTCCACTGTCTCATGGAGTTTGCTCAGATCATGTTCATTGAGTCCATGATGCTATCCAACCATTTCATCCTCTGCCATTCCCTTCTCCTTCTCCTTTTGTCTTCAATCTTTTCTAGCATCAGACTGTTTTCCAGTGAGTTGGCTCTTCACAGCAGGTGGCCAAAGTATCGGGGTTTCGGCTTCAGCAACAGTCCTTCCAATGAATATTCAGGATTGATTTCCTTTAGGATGGACTGGTTGGATCTCCTTGCAGTCCAAGGGACTCTCAAGAGTCTTCTCCAGCACCACAATTCAAAAGCATCAATTCTTTAGCACTCAGCCTTCTTTAGGTCCAACTCTCACATCCATACAGAACTATTGGAAAAATCATAGCTCTGACTATACAGTCCTTTGTCAACAAAGTGATGTCTCTGCTTTTAAATACACTGTCTAGGTTTGTCATAGCTTTCCTTCCAAGGAACAAGTGTCTTTTAATTTCATGGCTGCAGTCACCACCCGCAGTGGTTTTGGAGCCCAGGAAAATAAAATCTGTTACTGCTTCCACTTTTCCCCTTCCATTTGCCATAGAGTGATGGGACTGGAAGCCATGATCTTAGTTTTTTGAATGTTGAGTTTTAAGCCAGTTTTTCACCCTCTTCTTTCACCCTCATCAAGAGGCTCTTTAGGTTCTCTTCACTTTCTGCCATAAGGGTGGTATCATCTGCATATATGAGGTTGTTGTTATTTCTCCTGGCAATCTTGATTCCAGCTTCTGATTCATTCAGTCTATCATTTTACATGATGTACTCTACCTATAAGCTTAATAAGCAGAGTGACAATATACAGCCTTGACGTACTCCTTTCCCTATTTGGAACCAATCAGTTGTTCCATGTCTGGTTCTAACTGTTGCTTCTTGACCTGCATACAGGTTTCTCAGGAGACAGGTTAGGTGGTCTGGTATTCCCATCTCTTTTAAGAATTTTCCACAGTTTGTCGTGATCCACATAGTCAAAGGATTTAGCATAGTCAATGAAACAGAAGTATATGCTTTTCTGGAATTCCGTTGCTTTCTCCCAGCAGTCTTGATTCCAGCTTGTGCTTCATCCAGCCTGGCATTTTGCATGATTTACTCTGCATGTAAGTTAAATAAGCAGGGTGACAATATACAGCCTTGATGTACTCCTTTCCCAATTTCCCGACATACAAGATGACAGGGTAGAAGGACGTGTGCTCATCTTCTCCTGCAAGAACTCCAAAATTACAACTCACTGCTGAACAACCATCAACCGGAGATTGTTGGATCCCATCAAAATAAAAGAGATTGTCATACTTGCTTCACCACAAAAAGTGTCCCCTGGTTGCCATTCCACATTTTATGAGAGACATCATGGTAATGGATGATGCATTCTATGCAGGGGGTTCTGGCAGGAGTGCTGAGGGCAGGCAGGCAAATTTGTACCCAAATATATCTTACCCCCATGTGGACAATGCACTGCCCTCTATTATGGGGGAGGGTTGAATGGAGTCCATCCACCTTGCCTCTAGGTAGCCAGCTGATTCCCAGGGAATTTGGGGAGGTTAGTATAGTCTGCTTTGGCAGGTTGGGCACTCAGCAGTGGCAGGAGCCAATTCACCCTTGGGAAGGGAAGAATATGTCTCCATTATGGCTGCTTTGTACCTGGGCCCACTGAGCAAGCACTAAGGTGGCTAGGCAGGGAAAGCCACCTCATGCTGGCTGTTTACATTGATCCTAGTTAGGACCTTCCAGAGCAGAAAGGGTCTACTGTAATCAACCTGCCTCTGAGTGGCAAGTTGGTTTCCTTGAAATGGAAGACAGCTTAGCCATTGTTTCTGCTGCTGACCAGTCAGACACTCAAAGACAGCAGCAGAAGGTAGACCAGCATTGAAGTTGGGAGCCCATGCACAGGGCCACGCTTAGCTGCACCCCTGACATTATAGCTACACTGCTCATGGGCATGCTGGCATGCACTGGGCAGGGCTGGAGGGTGGGGAAGGAGAGGCTGGCTGACATCCACTGAATGAGTTAGCATATCCACCTGATTGTTGAGCACCTCTGAGATGGATGCCCTATTAGTGTTACTGATGGAAAACAAATACATGCACGTTGATGCCCACTCCCATGTCTATTCACATGTATCTCTAGACCTTCTCTCTCTAGTCTTTCAATTTTTCTTCTTCCAGGCCATCCACCCAAGCTATTCTTTATCATCCGGAAGTTCAGTGAGAGGGCAAACCCTTCCCAAGCCTCTGCTTTCACCACTTTTGCTAATGTACCATTGCTCAAAGCATACCACCTGGCCCAATCTAGATTCAAAGGGTGAAAAATAGGATGTATTTTTTGATGGAAAGATTGGCAGTCACGATGAAAGGGATGTGAATATAGCAATTTGTGGCCATTATTGCAATCTACCACAGGGCTTTAGGACAAAGAAAAATCAAGGATGTGGCTATCTCACCCTTTTTAAAAGAACTTTGAGAAGATTAAGGCAGTGCCTATAAATTCACTCAGCTAGACGAAAGTGTTCCTGGAATGATTAACTATAAATCAACAGAAGCCTGATATGTCTCTTCTTAAACACTGATATTAAGAGAGAGAGTAAGAGAAATGTTTGCATGACTTTTAGCCCATGAAATTGTCTGAAATAAAATACATAGGAAACATTCACTTGTGATAGAATTGTTGGCAAAGTGCCCCCAACTTGGACTGAAAGAGACGGGAGATGTAAAACAATTCTGATGCCCCCAAGTTTCTCCTTCGAAAGGAAAATCAAAATGGACTCTGTATTGCTAAGAGCACTCTCCACAACAGAGCCAGAAAGCCACTAGGGAAGTGTGACATATGCACATCTCAGCCTGGGTAGACTCTATCTAACCTTTTGACCTGATGAAGTCATGCTGAACGTCTGCCAGAAGCTCAAGATAATTATCAGACCCTTACCCTAAAGTAACTTGTGATTCCTTGAGGACAAATATTTTCCAATTTGCATCAGAGTCCATCACAATTCTTATCGGGTAACTTTTAACTTCTTTTGGGGTTATTACCCAAATCCGTGCCTCTCCAGTTGCAATCCTTAAGATCCCAAATAAATAAATAAATTATTTGCAGCTCCTGCATTATTATTATTATTTTACTTGACACTGAAGACAAGAAGAAGGCTAACAAATCTTCTCCACCAACACAGAGGGCACATTTTTAATGCCTGCTTCCAAAGTGACCAAGGAGGAGAACAAGAAAGGAAGGATCTTGTGAATATTGAGGTAGATCTAAACAGGAAGGTTGCTAAGGTGGTAAACACTCCATTGAGAGTGTCATGGTGTTATGATGGTCCCATCTCTACACTCAGACCATTTGTCTTCTTGGGGACTGTGAGCACAGTTGGCCACTCCCTCTTTCTAGGTACCCATTCTTCTTTTGAAGGTTTCCACCCCACTACATCTTTCCCTCCTACATTCTGACAGCTGCTTTCCAGTCTCTTTCACTGGCTCTCTCTCTGCTCAAACTCAAAACGTTGGAGTAATCCAAGGTCATTTCTGAGAGTCCTTTCTCCAACTATACAATATCCCTAGGAAATTTCACTCAGACCACGACATTAGATACCAACCCCATGCCAATGACTATTAAATCTGTATATCTATCATTTTCTTAAATCCAGCCTCGCTGCAATACTGAAATCCAGTTCTAACACTAACTACTCAGAGTTGACACAGACATTACAGGTTTAAGGGCACAATCTCCCCCAACTGCCCTTACTTCACATGCCAAGCTTAGGGGTGTCCAGACCACCCAAACTTCTGACCAACTGGCTACAAATTCAGGAGTTGTCATACCCTCTCACATTCAATAATTTGCTGGAATGACTCATAGAACTCAGGAAACTCTATACTAACTATACAGTTTTATTATAAAGGATATAAATCAGGACCAGCCACATGAAAAGATACATAGTGGAAGGTTTTGGAATGAAATTAGATGAGCTATTCTCACTCCGCTAAAGGCTGAGCATTTCCTGCATTTCCTGGTTCTAGAGCAACTTGATTATATACGTTAGTCAGCTGGGGCCACTGTGACAAAATACCGTAAAATGGGTGGCTTAATCTAAAGGAAGTTCTTTTCTCATAGTTCCGGAGGCTGGAAACCTGGGATCAGGGTACCAGCATGGTCAGGCTCTGGTGAGAGCTCTCTGCCAGGCCTGCAGACTGCCACGTTCTTGCTATGTGTTCATATGGAGGAGAGAGAGACTAGAAGTTCTCTTATGTATCTTTACTTTTTTTGACTCATCCCATGGCATGTGATGTGAGATCTTAGTTTCCCAGCCAGGGATCAAACCCATGCCTCCTCAGTGGAAGCTCCGATTCTTAACCACTTCCCTGGACTGCCAGGGGAGTCTTGTGTATCTTCTTGTAAGAGCACTAATTCATTCTTTAGGGTCCCCATCCTCATGAACTCATCTTAAGCTAATTACTCCCCAAAGACTCATCTCCAATACCATAACACTATGGGTTCAGTGCATGAATTTGGACACAATTCTTCCATTGTTCTTGTTGTTCAGTCACTAGGTCTTGTCTGACTCAGCCTTCCCTGTCATTCACTATCTCCCAGACTTTGCTCTAACTCATGTCCACTGAGTCAGCGATGCCATCTAATCATCTCATCCTGTGTTGCTCACTTCTCCTCCTGCCTTCAATCTTTCCCAGCATCAGGGTCTTTTCCAGCGAGTCAGCTTTTCTCATCAGGTGGCCAAACCATTGGAGCTTCATCTTCAGCAGCAGTCCTTCCAATGAATATTCAGGGATGATTTCCTTTAGGATTTGCTGGTTTGATCTTCTCACAGTCCAAGGGACCTCAAGAGTCTTCTCCAGCACACAGTTTGAAGGCATCAGTTCTTCAGTTCTCAGCCTTCTTTATGGTCCAGCTCTCACATCCATAAATGACTACTGGAAAAACTATAGCTTTGACCATATAGACCTTGGTCAGCAAAGTGATGTCTCCACTTTTTAATATGCTGTCTAGGTTTGTCACAGCTTTTCTTTCAAGGAGCAAGCATCTTTTAATTTCATGGCTGCAGTCACCATCCACAGTGATTTTGGAATCCAAGAAAATAAAATCTGTCACTGTTTCCACTTTTTCCCCTTCTATTTACCGTGAAGTGATGGGACTGGATGCCATGATCTTAGTTTTTCTAATGTTGAATTTTAAGCCAGCCTTTTCACTCTCATCTTACACCTTCACAAGGGGCTCTTTAGTTTCTCTTAGCTTTCTGCTATTAGAGTGGTATCATCTGCATATCTGACCTTGTTGATATTTCTCCCAACAAATTTGATTCCAGCTTGTGATTCATTCAATTTGGCATTTCACATATGTACTCTACATATAGGTTAAACAAGCAGGATGACAATATACAGCCTTGATGTACTCCTTTCCCAATTTGAAACCAGTACATTGTTCCATGTCCGGTTCTAACTGTTGCTTCTTGACCCGTATACATGTTTCTCAGGAGACAGGTAAGGCGGTCTGGTATTCCCAACTCTTGATGAATTTTCCACAGTTGTGATCCACACAGTCAAAGGCTTTCAAATAGTCAATGAAACCGAAGTAGATGCTTTTCTGAAAATTCTCTTGCTTTTTCTATGATCCAACAGATGTTGACAATTTGATCTCTGGTTCTTCTGCCTTTTCTAAATCCAGCTTGTATATCTGCAAGTTCTCGGTTCATATACAATTGAAGCCTAGCTTGGAGAATTCCGAGCATTACTTTGCTAGTATGTGAGATGAGAGCAATTGTACAGTAGTCTGAAAATTCTTTGGTACTGCTTTTCTTTGGGATTGGAATAAAAGCTGACCTTTTCCAATCCTGTGGCCATTGCTAAGTTTCCCAAATTTGCTGACATATTGAGTATAGCATTTTAACAGCATCATCTTTAAAGATTTTAAATAGGTCACCTGGGATTCCATCACCTCCACTATCTTTTTTCATAGTAATGCTTCCTAAGGCGCCCTTGACTTCACACTCCAGGATGTCTGGCTCTACTATCATGGTTACCCGGGTCATTAAGATCTTTTGAGTATAGTTCTTCTGTGTAGTCTTGTTACCTCTTTTTAATCTCTTCTGCTTCTGTTAGATCCTTGCCGTTTCTGTACTTTATTGTGCCTATCTTTGCATGAAATATTCCCTTGGTATCTCCAGGAATATTGAAGAGATCTCTAGTGTTTCCCATTCTATTGTTTTCCTCTATTTCTTTGCATTGTTCATTTAATTATGCTATATTATCTCTCCTTGCTGTTCTCTGGAACTCTGCATTCAGTTGCATATCTTTCCCTTTCTCTTTTGTCTTTTGCTTCTCTTCTTTTCTCAGCTATTTGTAAGGCCTCCTCAGACAACCATTTTGCCTTCTTGCATTTATTTCTCTTGGGGATGGTTTTGGTCACTGCCTCCTGTACGATGTTACAGGTGTTCATAGTTCTTCAGGCACTCTACCTGATCTAATCCCTTGAATCTATTCATCACCTCCACTGTATAATCATAAGGGATTTGATTTAGGTCATACCTGAATGACCTAGTGGTTTTCCCTACTTTCTTCAATTTAAGGTTGAATTTTGCAATAAGGCGCTCATGATCTGAACGAGTCAGCTCCAGGTCTATTTTGTGCTGACTGTTTAGAGTGTCTCCATTTTCAGCTGCAAAGTATATAATCAGTCTGATTTCAGTATTGACCATCTGGTGATGTCAGTGTGTAGAATTTTCTCTTTTTGGTTGGTAGAGGGTGTTTGCTATGACCAGTGCATTCTCTTGGCAAAACTGAGTTAGCCTTTGCTCTGTTTTATTTTGTACTCCAAGGCCAAATTGGCCTGTTACTCCAGCTATCTCTCGACTTCTCACTTTGGCATTCCAATCCCCTATGATGAAAAGGACATCTTTTTTGGTTAGTTCTAGAAGGTCTTGTAGGTCATCATAGAACCATTTGACTTCAGCTTCTTCGACATTAGTGGCTGGGGCATAGACTTGGATTACTGTGATGTTGAATGGTTTGCCTTAGAGACGAACTGAGATCATTAGGTCATTTTTGAGACTGCACACAAGTACTGCATTTCAGACTTTTGTTGACTATGACCTGACTCCATTTCTTCTAAGGGATTCTTTCCCACAGTAGTAGATATAATGGTCATCTGAATTAAATTTGCCCATTCCTGTCCATTTTAGTTCACTGATTCCTAAAATGTTGATGTTCATTCTTGCCCTCATCTCCTTGATCAATTTATTTTGGTTCACAGACCTAACATTCCAGGTTCCTATGCAATATTGTTCTTTATAGCATCAGACTTTACTTTCACCACCAGCCACATCCACAACTGAGTGTTGTTTCTCCTTTGGCCCAGCCACTTCATTCTCTGTGGAGCTATTTCTCCACTCTTCCCCAATAGTATATTGGACACCTGCCAACCTGGGGGGCTCATCTTCCTGTGTCATGCCATTTTGCCGTTTCATACTGTTCATGGGGTTCTCGAGGCAAGGATAGTGAAGCAGTTCATAGAATTGCAGGGTTTTTTTGTTATCTTATTTTTCTGTTTGTGAATCCCCCCTAAAGCCTGTCCTAGGTGACTGCAAACAGAGCTGTGTCTTGGACCCCTTTGATGTTTGCTTGGGTTCTCTTTCTTCTACTGTATCGTACCCTTTGTTGTTTCAAGTATATTTTGCTAAATCTCATGAGCCTTTTAATCATCTGATTGTGTGTAATTGCTGCATCCTCTTCCAGCTGAGCCACCTATTTGGCTTCCACCACTTCTGTGAACTCCTTCCCGAAGGTCAGATGCGTCTAAGGGGAGAGAGGGAGAGCAAGATGAGGCATTGTAATTGCTTTGACAGCGCTGCTGCAGAGCCCCCATGGCGGCTGGAGGAAGAAAGAGGCCAGGAATGGCTCTAGCAGCTGGAGATAACCTGAGGCCAGAACACCCTTCCACCTCCACATCCGTGTCCAAACTGAGTTCACAGCCCAGAATCCTCAGCTGCCCGAAGTGCCCCTGTACATCACTGTCATCCTCAGGTAGGAAACAGACCACGGGCACCAGAAGATGTCTATCAACTGACCACCTCCCTAGGGGGGGAGAACTGTGGGTTCCAGGACCTCCACCACCGGCAAACGCTCTTCCAAGGTCCTTTGATGGCCTGTTCAAAGCCCCCAGAGAGACCAGATGGAAAACTGAGCCCCTGAGAGTGAGGCATGCAGCTGGTTCTCAGGGATTCAAGAGTGTGAGGTTCTCTTCTCATGGATTAACCAGTCCGTTGCTTTCTCACAGCATCTCCACCACAAAACCGGAAGAGGAGACTTTCAAATCATGATTTTGCAAATACAGTGTTCCTTACACGTGAGTGTTTCCGGTTAAGAATTTATAAGAAAGAGGAAGCAGGTAAAGATATTGCTTAGGGTGAAGGTTTAAAATTCTTGTTATGCATAGGCCTTCCCTAATAACATAAATAATTAAGAGACTCAGCTGAAATAAATGTCCCTAATGAGAGCACAAGCAGTGAGAATAGACCTTAGGACTCCTGATGCACATGATTTATACCTAGAACAATTTACCAACTAACCCAATTTTTTTATTAAAAAGGAAGTAAAGGGGAAAACAGCTTTTGTTGTGCTATCAAATTCTACTTGTTTCATTTCTTCCTCCACTCTCCTAACATCTGCTTTTTCAAATATAAATGGTTCAAAACTTCTGAAGACTACATCCTGGCCCACTTTCTTCCAGAAATTTTAACACACTCAACTCCCAAACTCTGCCTGCTCTGCTGTTTTTATTCTTGCTCAAAGTTTGAGGAAGAAAACCCAATCCTGAGAAATGAGAAGTGAAATATATAATTGGAAAATAAAATTTCTCTCTAGAAGGGCCAGTTGAAGGCAGCAAAATTTCCCATAAAATCTGATTTTATCCTCATGCTTCTTAGATATGGTTTCTTGAGGTCAGCCAAAATTTCCCCATCCAGAATGAAAAAGCTTGCCAAACAATCTTAGCTGTTCTGAGAACAATTTGAGACCCCAGACAGACCAGGTCCTAGAAGTAAACCTTCACACATCCTAGGGATAAAGTAGAAAAAATAAATAAGCTCACTCTGCATGCATGCTGAGTCGCTTCAGTTGTGTCTGACTCTTTGAGACATTACAGATGGTAGATCACCAGCCCCTCTGTCCTATTCTTGTTCATGGGATTCTCCAGGCAAGAGTACTGAGTTGGGTTGCCTTGCCCTTCTCCAGGGGATCATCCCAACCCAGGGATCGAAACCATGTCTTTTTTATCTCCTGCACTGGCAAGTGGGTTCTTTACCACTAGCGCCAACTGGGAAGCCCAAACTCACTCTAACAAAGCCTAAAACCAAACTTCAATCAGACAGGGGTGAAAGTGAAAGCTGCTCAGTCATGTCAGACTCTTTTGAGACCCCATGGACTGTAGCCTGCCAAGCTCCTCTGTCCATGGAATTCTCCAGGCCAGAATACTGGAATGGGTAGCTGTTCTTTTCTCAGGGGATCTTCCCAACCCAGGAATTGAACCGGGTCTCCTGCATTGCAGGCAGATTCTTCACCAGTTGAGCTACCAGAGAAGCCTTATTAAAGTTACCTATTGGTAATTTAACTGCTTGCCAAAACCATATGTAATACTCTTTATAGGAAGATAAAATAATCCAGAATATCTACGTAATAAAAAATTACTGGACATGATGCCGCTGCTGCTGCTCAGTCATGTCAGTCGTGTCCGACTCTGTGCGACCCCATAGATGGCAGCCCACCAGGCTCCCCCTTCCCCGGGATTCTCCAGGCAAGAACACTGGAGTAGCTTGCCATTTCCTTTTCCAATGCATCAAAGTGAAAAGTGAAAGGGAAGTTGTGTCCGACTCTTGGCGATTCCATGGACTGCAGCCTACCAGGCTCTTCTGTCCATGGGATTTTCCTTCTCCTACTGAACATGAGAAGAAGGAAATAGATAAATAACCTGCAGCTAGGGACTCCATGGTGGTCCAGTGACTAAGACTCTATGCTCCCAATGCAGGCGGCTTGGGTTTGATCCCTAGTCAGAGAACTAGATCCCACATGCCATAACTAAGAGTTTTCACACTGCAACTAAAAGATCCTGCATGCCATGACAAAAGATCTCGAGTGCTGCAACTAAGACCCAATGCAGCCAAGTACATAAATATTTAAAAAAAGTAATAACCTGCAGCTAAAACGGTCAATTAAAGCAACATCTTCATTTTATTTGTAGGTACATCACACAATTTCTCACTTCATGACACTTTAGAGTTCTCTTTTTACACTTTGAGTTACCTCCTTAACCACTGTACCCCTAGCTAACCTAATTTACAATTCTTTTCTTTCCATGTTTGAGGCATAATTGACATATAGCAAAATGAGGTGTTGACATAATAGTTGATACATTAGTTTCAGATGTGCAATACAATTCAGTGTTTACATATATTGCAAAATGATCACAATAAGTCTAGTTAATATCTGTTACCATACACAATCACATTTTTATGAGAACCTTTAAAATTTACTCTCTTAGCAACTTTCAAGTATGTAATACAATATTATTAACCATAGTCACTATGCTGTATGTTACATCCCCATGACTTATTCATTTTATAACTGGAAGTTTGTACCTTTTGACTCCTTTCACCTATTTTGACTACCGCTCATCCCCACCTCTGGCAACCACCAATCTGAATCTATGAATTTGTTTTTTGTTTTTTGGCTTTTTAAAGATTCTCTATATAAGTGAGATCATTTGTATTTGCCTTTCTATGTCCTACTTCACTTAGAATAATGCTCTCAATGCCCATCCTTGTTGTCACAGATGGCAAAATTTCCTTCTTTTTTATGGCTGAATAATATTACGTGTGTGTGTGTGTGTGACATTTTCTCTATCCTTTCATCCACTGATTGGCACTTAGGTTGTTTCCGTGTCTTGGCTATGATAAATAATGCTGTAATGAATGTAAGAGTGCATGAAAACAATTCTTAATAGCAATTATTTTAAATTATATCTTTTCAAATTACTGATATGGTTCCTGTCTCCTCACTGAACCAGCAGCAAAGGGAATAACAGCAGCAATGAGTTGAAACACATCAATTATGGTAAAATTTGTGAATTCATAGTTCTTAGGGAAAAAAAAAAAACTTTGGCTTTGGAGAATGCTTAGAAACCAAGTTGTTATTCAGAAAACAGGTAAATAAAGGTGGAACTTTCAACCATTTATCCTGTCTTTCCTGTATGAAGTGTTCCTAAGAGCAACCAAATGATTGATGAGGGAAAAGCTTTTATGATATAAATATTCCAGTTAACAAAGAAGGAATTTTAGAATTAGAAAATAGCTAATAAAATAAAGAAACCAGGCAGTGATTGTAAGCAGCTGCTAAAAGCGTTAAGTGAAAAGCTCCACATTTTCACTCTTATGTGTGCATAAGGGTAATATGATTTTTTTAATGTCTAAATAAGTCAAAAATTCTTTTAATAAAATAAAATTCCTTTTAAAAAAGAGAGAACACTGCAGAGTTTTGGGGGGGGGTTGTTTTTGTTTTTATTTGGCTGTGCCAGACCTGAGTTGTGGCACTCAAACTTTTCAACCTTATTTGCGGTATGTGAGTACTTTAGTTGCAGCATGCGGACTCTTAGTTTCAGCATGGAGGATCTAGTTCCCCAACTAGGGATACAACCTGGTCCCTTACCTTGGGAGAGAGGAGTTTTAGTCACTGGACCACCAGAGAACTCCCAAAATAAAATTTCTAAGTGAAAAGAAGCAATAACAAAATGTTCATCATCAGCCATCACAGAAATACAAACCAAAACCACACCGAGATACCACTTCACATGCACTAGGATGGCTATGGTTTTTCCAATAGTCATGTATGGATGTGAGAGTTGAACATAAAGAAGCCTCAGTGCTGAAAAATTAATGCTTTCGAATAGTGGTGTGGGAGAGGACTCTTGAGAGTCCTTTGGACAACAAGTAAATCAAACCAGTCAATCCTAAAGGAAATCAAGCCTGAATATTTACTGGAATGACTGATGCTGAAGCTGAGGTGCCAATACTTTAGCCACCTGATGCAAAGAGCCAGCTAGTTGGAAAAGACGCTGATGCTGTGAAAGATTGAGGGCAGGAGGAGAAGCAGGTGACAGAGGATGAGATAGTTGGATGGCAAGACCGACTCAATGGGCATGAATTAGAGCAAACTCTGGGAGAGAGTGAAAGGCAGGGAGGCCTGGCATGCTGCAGTTCTTGGGATCGCAGAATCAACAACAAGGGTGACTATAACCAAAAAGACACCCTCAATAATAATACTTGAGGGTGTGAAAAAAATCGGAAGCCTCATACATTACTAGTGGGAAAATAAAACAATACAGCTACTTTAGAAAACAGTTTGGCACTTCCTCAAAAAGTTAAACATAGAAAGTTACCATAACCCAGCAATTCTATTCATAGGTGTATACTCAAAGAAAGAAGTATTGCACAAAAACTTGCACAGGAATATTTATAGCAACTTTATTCAAAATAACCAAGAAGTAGAAACAACCCAAACATCCATCAACTTATGAATAAACAAAATGTGGCATGTCCATATAGTGCAATAATCTACAACATGCATGAACCTTGAAAATGTTTTGTTAAGTGAAAGAAACCAGTCATAAAGACCACATATTATATGATTCCATCTTTATGAAATGTCCAAAATAGGAAATTCTATGGAGATAGGAAGTTAACTAGTGGTGGCCAGGGATATGACTTCTAATGTGGTTTCTTTAGAGGAAGGGAGGAAAATGTTCTAAAATTAGATTGTGGTAATAGATGCTCAACTGTATGAATATACAAACACCACAGAATCGTATGCTTAAATGGGTGAATTTTATGTTATGGAATTATATGGATCTGTGCTTCCCAGGTGGCTCAGTGGTAAAGAGTCCACCTGCCAATGCAGGAGATGTGAGTTCAATCCCTAGATCGAGAAGATCCCGGGGAGAAGGAAATGGCAATCCACTCCAGTATTCTTGCCCAGAAAATCCCATGGACAGAGGAGTCTGGCAGGCTACAGTCCATGGGGTTGCAAAGAGTTGGACATGACTTAGTGACTCAGCACATGGGACTATATTGTTACCAAAAAAGAGAAGCAGTGAGGACACTTTCGTTTCATGGTGGTTAACCCTACATCTTATTAGTACAGGTGATGTTATCTTGGCCCTGGTTAAATATGGTAGCTTGCTTTTTTATTTTTTAATTGAAGGACAATTGCTTTACAATGTTGACCTGGTTTCTGCCATACAACATGAGTCAGCCCTAATTATATATATGATCCCTCCCTCTTTGCCAAGCAAAGCAGTTTGCATTCTTCATTATCAAACCCTGAAACTTAAGTATTAATGGCCCTATCTTGCAGGTGAGTAAACAGCTCTTTTCCTGAGTTTGAGGTTAGGTCTACATGGTTCTGGCACTCTGCCTGAGAAGAGCCGGAGTGATTGCAAACCCAGGGTTAGTGCACAGCAGGAAAGAACTTCGGTCTGAAGGAGCCAAGGTCAAGGCTGAGCCTGCAGGGAAAGTAGAACTGATTTTGACCCTGGGAGTCCAGGTGGAGGCTAATTACACAGGTGCTGATTTCTTCTAGGCTAATCAAGAAGGTAAGTTCCTGGGGACTTCCCCAGTGGTCCAGTGGTTACGAATCCACCTGCCAGTGCTAAGGCGGCAGGTTGGATCCCTAGTCTGGGAACTAAGATCCCACATATGGCAGGGCAACTAAGCCCCTGTGCCTCAACTTCTGAGCCCACCCCAGAGCCCAAGCTCCACAACCAGAGAAGACTCTGCCATGAGAAGCCCACGCGCTGCCACCAGACAGTAGCCCAGGGTTGCTGCAACTAGAGAGAGCCCACAGAGCAACGAAGACCCAGCATAGCCAAAAATAAATATCTTTTTTTAAAGAAAGAAAAAGAAGGTAGTTCCCGGCTTTGGGACATGACAGAGATAATTACTCTAAACTCAGTAACCTCCTCAGGTCCATGCCCAGTGCTAACTCCGGGGTATCCTAGCTCTGCCCCTGGGGTTGGCGTAGGGGTCGCACCAGCTCTGGCTCTCCCTGGGAAGTTTCTTTCTACTCTTCAGTCTGAACTGTTAAGACTTTGTTAAGTGAAAGAAAAAAGCGCAGGGGTGCCGGGGCTCTTCCCCATCAGCATGGTTGGTTTTGTCCCAGGGGAGCTTGCAGACCCTCTCGCAGGAGAGAGGCCTAGTAGACAGCTGTTTAGATAGTTTCTGGACCCTCCTTCCAAGCCACACCTTGAGATGGTTAAATTTTTGACTTCAAACAATTGGCAAACCAGCCACAAAAGCCATTTCAGCAAGGGAGAGACATGTTTGCATCTTGATGTATGATTTCGTCTCCAGACGATGTCCAGAAACCAAGGACCCTCTGAGCAAAACCCTTATTCCTGGAGAGTGAAAATACTACTGAACTCATTCCAAGTCCCTTCTCTTTCCTCCCTTCTCTGGATTAGGTTTCCAGCCTATCTTGTCCCCCCACCTCAACTGTCCCCAAATAAGGAAAATATCGCCTTGTTTTCCCTTCCTGGATGGCATCACCGACTTGATGAACATGAGTTTGAGCAAGCTCTGGGAGTTGGTGATGGACAGGGAGGCCTGACGTCCATGGGGTCACAAGGAGTTGGACATGACTGAGCGACTGAACTGACTGACTAAACGGAGGTTCACTTTGCCCTCAGTGACTTGGTCGATTTATCTCTGCCCTGGAAACCACTGCCGCTGCAAACATTACCACTTCCTTGTTCTTCCCAGCCTCCTGCAGGACGATCTGCTCAGAGCTCCCTGCCTCATCCACCCTGTCCCTGCTGAACTCTTGAGAAACTATTCCCAGGCTCTCCTCACCCTGCCTTCTCCCTTCAGAGTGGGGCAGAAGTAGGGCTGTCCGTGTTGGTCAGAAGAGGAAGGACAGAGTTGAGCTTGGGATAAATACTGCTGCTCCTGGAATCACACACCTGCCTGGGTCAGGCTACCAGGTGGAAAGATGGGAGATAGAATCTGCACACTTAGGGACCTTCTCTCTCCTTGCCAAGAGAGCAGCAAGACCCAATTATAAATAACTGGAAGGCCTGCCCAGCCTCACGAGTTCCTGTCCCAGGGCTTACATCTCTGCTTTGTCGTACTGCCTGATGGAACCTCATTTGCTGGCCTCTTCAGGTCTAAGGTTGTTTCTCTTACCCACCCAGGTTCTTCCTCTTCTTCCACATCCATGTGATTGTATGACCAACCTCTGCAGGGATCACTCCACCCTTTGTCCAGTCCTCCCCATGTCTTGCCTGCATCATACACTCAACTTCATTCCTAGGTGCTCAGCAGTTTCTCTTATACACTTTGTCCCATGCTAGACCATCTCACACCTGCTGTGTGAGTGTCATGCCACTCTGTGATATATGCCAGGACCAGTTGCATAGATCACGGAGTTGTCATTTGTATTCTTGACCATTATCTTCATTCAGTGTCCATAACTGCCCAAATCCAGCAAACATGGGTAAGGGTGAGGGCAGGGGGCAAAAGAGTCACCGGGTTGGTATCGCCAAGCTCCCTCCCCGGATCTCTTTGTCACTCTCAAAATCCAGCGGTCCAGTCTCCCAGGTATAGATGGCAAAAGGAAAAAGGTGAAGGGAGAAGGCTTCATCATGTGAGTCTCTTACAGCCATTCTAGATCTCTTCCCCTCATCTCCAACCTTGTAATTAAGCTATTTAAATGGGAGGCACCTTCTAGAAAAATAACCATATTCAGAGACCAAATGGCCTTTCTTAAGTGTGCTTTGGTGGAAGCTGAACATCAGTTGTCTGGTTAGTTGTCTTTTCCAGTTATTCCTAAGTCCATACTAGGGGTCAATGGCACCTGCTGTCTGGGGATGATACAGGGCATGAAAGATCCAGTGAATGTTCCAGGTGTTGCCCACTGCTGGGTACTTTTTGCTGCAAAGGCAATGCCACTCTCTGATTGCATGTGCTCAGGGGATCCAAAGACACAACCCAGTCCATCTAAGAGTCCTTGGATAATATGATAGCACCCATTTCTTATGCCACTCCCAAGAACATATTCATGGACCCCCAAAGGTACCCACACCCTAACTATATGTGGAAATTGTGAACGTATGATACCTGGAGAGAGGAATTAAGAGTTGCAGGTGGAATGAAGGTTGCTTAGTTTGAGATGATGTGGGTTCGATCCGTGGGTCAGAAAGATACCCTAGAGAAAGAAACAGCAACCCATTCCAGTACTCTTGCCTGGAAATTCCATGGACAGAGGAGCCTAGCAGGCTACAGTCCATGGGGTTGCAAAGAGTTGGACACAATTGAGCACACATGAACACGGTTTGAAATGGGGAGTTTATCCTGGACTTTCCAGGTGGCCCCAATGTGATCGCAAAGATTCTTATAAGCGAAAGAGGGAGGCTGGAGGGTCAGTATCAGAATGATGTATGTGAGAAAGACTGGATAAGCCACTGCTGGCTTTGAAGATGGAAGAGGCTATGAGTCAAGAGTGGGAGCAACCTCCAGAAACTAAAAAACGCAGAGAAAAGGGTTCCCCTTTAGAGCCTCCAGGAAGGAATGCAGTCCTGCCAACACCTTGATGTTAGCCCAGCAAGACCTATTTTGAATTTCCAAACTACAAATCTAAGATAGTAACGGTCTGCTGACTTAAGCCTCTAAACATGTGGCAATTTATTACAGCAGCAATAGAGAAAGAACACTTGTCTCCTGAAGCCAGTGCCCCGCAGCACCCTCAAGAGAGAGTAGGGGTCAACACAGTCCACTTGCTAGGGCCAGGCTGGTCTGGTAGCCCTAACTGTACATTCTGAAGTTCCCTTTGCTACTTCACTATGAAACTGGCAGTCTGGGCACATTTTCCAGGCTTCCTTAGCCTCCTAAGCTGGAATCAGTAAGCCTAGTTTCAGGGCCCAGATCTCAATTGTATATGGACGACCACGCCCTGTGTGACAGAGTATCCATAGAGTTGTAGTCTTCACCTGGGCAGTGTAGATCAGCTTGTTGATTCCACTGATATTTATCTTTGGAGGGTCTCTTTCTACATGGGGTGTGAACAGGAGGTGTGGGTCTTGTACAATTGGCTGCCATAATGTTCATCCCCACAGAGCCTGAGACTTGATGAGCTGGTCGGTCGCCCCCAGCCAGGCACCAGACCACACTGTCAGTCCCATGAGTTAGTAAATAGATCACAAGGTCCATATGGGGGAGTGTTTTCAGGACAAGCACCACAGCCTGCACTCTGCCCACTGGACACAGTTCTTTTGCCCATGCAGTTTGAAACCATTTTCTAGAGATGGACAACAAAATACCATACACTGGGTGGCTTAAACAACAGAAATTTATTTTCCTACAGTTCTAGAGGCTAAAAGTCCCAGATCAGGTGGCAGTGAGTTTCACTTCTTCTGAGGCCTTGGCGTGCAGATGGCCACCTTCTCATTGTGTCCTCATATGGCCTGTGTTGCACTTTCCTGGTATTTCTGGAGTGTCCAAATTTCCTCTTCTGGTTTTTTACTTTTTTTTTTGAAGTTTTTATTTTATATTTAACTATAGTTGATTTACAATGATGTATTAGTTTCTTATGTACAACAGAGTGATTAAGTTATATATATGTATATATAACTCAAGTTTTATATATATATATATATAGTCTTTTTCTCATTTAGGTTATTACAGATTATGGAGCAGAGTTCCCCATGTTATACAGTAGGTCCTTGTTGGTTATCTACAAATTTCTCTTATAAGGGTACCAGGCAGACTGGATTAGGACCTACTCTAACAGCCTCATTTTAACTTAACCACCTCTTTAAAGCCCCTCTCTCCAAATACAATCTAATTCTGCGCTACTGGGGCTTAGGGTTTTTTGTTTGGTTTTGGCTGCACCGCCTGGCTTGCAGGATCTCAGTGCTCTCACTGGGGTTGAACCTGGCCTCCAGCAATGAAAGCACAGAATCCTAACCACTGAACTGCCAGGGAATTCTGGGGGTTAGGGTTTTGATAGATGAATTTTAAGGGGACACAGTTCAGACCATAGCAGTTTCTAAGAACTTTGGTTAGGTTAGTGGTCCCAAATCATGCTGAGGTTAATATTCCATCCCTGTTCACTCAGAAACTGAACCATCTTACCTAAGGCAGTCAGTATGCTGCCTTAGCCCTTACTATCAGAATAATGTCTCCAGGTAATGGTACCAGACCCTGCTGGTGGGACGTCAGCCTTTTCAGGTCTCAGTCTACCCACCAGCGAGAGATTAGGTAGAGAGAGATCTAATCTAATCCTAATCTCTGAGAGAGATTAGGTTGCCTTGCAGTCGTCCAGTGACACATTCTAATCTAAGTCACATGAAGGCAAATCGTCTCTGATCATCTGGATGCAGAAAGATGCTGGAGCCAGGGTTAGTGAGGTCTCCACAGTGTATGAAGCTGCTCTAGTCTGCACAGTAGGGCACTGGGCCACATTCAGTTTGTAGGGATCCACAGAAGTCATCAGTTACCAATGACTGGCCACACAGGGTTATTATAAGGTGATAACACTTTTTAAACATCTCTGCCTCCATTAGCTTCTTGGTCTAGTGACATCCTGTCCTTCCCTGCACCACCCCCCACCCCAAGCATCCTGTGTTGGTTCAGTCCTAACAGTAGGCTGGGAAGCCTGCTGGGAACAAGACTGTGGACTTGTTCCACTACCACTTTTCCAGCTGTGGCATTTCCCCATTGGGAATCTCCTTTGTGGTCAGAAGCAGTATCAGTGACAACCACTCCAGAGTGTATTGTCCCAAAGGGCCCACTCATTGAGTTACAGCAGACCACTGTCCAAGCTGAGAGTCTGTCCCAAATTCAATGGCAGTAGTTTTTCAGCCATGTCTCTGGGTATTTCCTGGCACCAGACTTGTACTTCTGTGCCCAAAAGGACTGAAAAGATCTGGTGACCTTAGTTGCCATCAAGTCCCCAGCACACCTTGACCAGCACCATCAGCCCTCCTTCGGGAAGAGAGGAACTTGGCTTCTGCCTTAGTCTTATTTGTTCTTGAAGCAGTGATGTCTGGTCAGACAGGTGGTGTGAAGGCACCAGATCAGCACCTGTGTGCACAGCGCAGACCTCAGCAGGGTCTCTCAGCCTTCCTGGCCCTCCTGTCTGCCCACAGTAAACAGCACAGCTGGCCTGGCATCTTCACCTGCCGCAGCCCAGATCTTTACATTTGTGGCCTTCTACTGGCCTGAGAGTGAGGATTTCCCTCATGGGCAAGTCATCCATCTCCTGTCTGGGAACTCCCTGGCGTAAATGCTATGTCCACATTGTCCTACAGTCTGAATCTTTAACCCGTTTTTCTCCTTTTTGGTCTGAAGGGCATTTACTTCACCCTGTATCAGGCCTCTATTCTGGGGAGCTGGTTGCCCAGTTGTTAAAGAGTTTTCTGGACTTCATTGTCCCTGATAATTGGTGCCAACTGAACGAACCAGTCAGACCCTGAGTGACTATCTCATCACCTGGGTACTCACGGTTTCCATATAATTACAGTTACCTTAAGGAAATGTATAGGTTCCCCTTCTATCACCCATGGATGCTTATCAGACAAGGTAAGCTCCTGTGAGGTAGGCCACTGTTTCATTGTGGAGGTAAAGACCCACTAACTACACTAAACCAGTCCATGCTCATCCAAGTGCTTCCTCCGTGTTCGCATCATCAGCCAGGCAGGCTTCCACATCAGTGGAACCTTCCTGATTAGTGTCTAACCTTCCCCATTAGACAACCAAATGTTTTCTACTTTTTCTCATCCAACACAACTGGTATAGCTTCTTCCTTCACTACAGCTGAAGAGCCAACCCCTCTAGTTTCATTGGGGGCTATAGATTGAGTGTTTGTGTCCCCCAAATCCATATGTTGAAACCTAATTCCCAAGTGATGTATTTGGAGGAGTCGTCTATGGGCAGTGATTAGATCATGGAGTGACGTCCTCATGGCTGCCATTAGTATCATCATAAAAAAGACCCTTTCGTCTCTTCTGATGGGAGGACACAGTGGAAGACATCCGTCTATGAACCAGAAAGCAGGTCCTCACCAGACACAAAATCTGTAGGCAACTTGATCTCGGACTTCCCAACCACAGAAAATTTCTGTGGTTTACAAGGCATGCAACCTATGATACTCTGTTAGAGCAGCCCCAGCTAAGACACTGGGCTTTGTCCAAACCTCACATTCCCCCTTCCCTACTCTTTGTAAGAACAGACCACAGAACAATTCTGCAAAACTAGCTGCACCTGACCACCAGGAGTATTTTATATCAGGTTACCCCTACGGGCAGGAGGAAGCAGTTTTGCTTTCCCAGGGAGCAGACGTGAACAGCAACCATACTATGTTTTTCTTAGTGTTACAGGACCCTCTAACCATGGGCAACAGTCAAGTGCTACTTTTCTCCTGTCACCACATGCTTCAGTAACCAAGGTGCCACCATCTGAGAATCCTGATTCACAGCTGCCTTTTTCCAAAAGAGCACTGTGGTCTTATCAACCTCCAGGGGAAGAAGGATTAAAAAATTCCATGTAGCCAGCCTGTAAACTGACTACAATGACAAGATGGGTCCAAGCCCCATGTGGTATGGCTTCGAGAGTGAGTTGCATCGTGTCCCCACAAAAGTTATGCCCACCCCAAACCTTGGAATGTGATCTTACCTGAAATAAGGATCTTCGAAGAGGATCATGAGATCACCCTAGATGACGGGGGTCCCTAAACCCAGGGAGGATTATCTTTATGAGACACAAAAACAGAGACACAGAGAAGACCATGTTGGCAGAGATTGGAGGGATCTGTCTTCAAGCCAAGGAGGGCCAATGATTGCTATTAACCACCAGAAGCTAGAAGACAGACATGAGACAGATGTCCCTAAGGGCCTCTGGAAGAAACAGACCTGGTGACAGCCTGATCTGACTTGTTGTTTTAAGCCATCAGTTCTGGGGTAACCTGTTACCATTATCCAAGCAAACTAATATGGCCTCGTTTACAGCAAGATGCATAGGCCAGGACTTCTCTGTTGTACCAGTGGTTAAGAATTCACCTGCAAAAGCATGGGACACAAGTTGGATCCCTGCCCAGGAAGATTCCACAGGCTGTAGGGAAACTAAGCCCGTGCGCCACAACTACCAAGACTATCCTTCAGAAGCCAGGAGCTGCGACTACTGAAGCCCGCATGCGCTCAGTCAGTTTACCCAGCTGTGTCCAACTCTTTGTGACCCCATGGACTGCAGCACACCGGGCTTCCCTGTCCATCACCAACTCCCAGAGCTTGCTCAAACTCATGTCTATCCAGTTGGTGATGCCATCCAACCATCTCATTCTCTGTTGTCCCCTTCTCCTGTCCTCAATCTTTCCCAGCATCAGGGTCTTTTCCAGTGAGTCAGTTCTTCACATCAGATGGTCAAAGTATTGGAGTTTCAGCTTCAGCATCAGTCCTTCCAAGGAATATTCAGGACAGATTTCCTTTAGGATGGATTGGTTGGATCTCCTTGCAGTCCAAGGGACTCTCAAGAGTCTTCTCCAACACCACAGTTCAAAACATCAAAATCTTCGACGCTCAGCTTTCTTTATGGTCCACCTCTCACATCCATATATGAATCCTGGAAAAACCATAGCTTTGACTAGAGGACTTTCGTTGGCAAAATAATGTCTCTGTTTTTTAATATGCTATCTAGGTTTGTCATAGCTTTTCTTCCAAGGAGCATGCATCTTTTAATTTCATGGCTGCAGTCATTATCTGCAGTGATTTTGGAGCCCAAGAAAAGTCTGTCACTGTTTCCATTGTTTCCCCACCTATTTGCCATGAAATGATGGGACCAGATGCCATGATCTTCGTGTTTTGAATGCTGAGTTTTAACCCAGCTTTTTCCCTCTCCTCTTTCACTTTCATCAAGAGGCTCTTTAGTTCCTCTTCACTTTCTGCCATAACAGTGGTGTTATCTGCATGTCTGAGGTTATTGATATTTCTCCCGGCAATCTTGATTCCAAGTCATGCTTCATCCAGTCCAGCATTTCACATGATGTACTCTATCTATAAGTTAAATAAGAAATGTGACAGTATACAGCCTTGATGAACTCCTTTCCCAATTTGGAACCAAATTGTTATTCCATGTTCCATTATTCCATGTCCAGTTCTAACTGTTGCTTTTTGACCTGCATACAAATTTCTCAGGAGGCAGGTAAGGTGGTCTGGTATTCCCATCTCTTGAAGAGATCAGCTCACTGTGATCCATCCACAAAGTCAAAGGCTTTAGCGTAGTCAATGAAACAGAAGTAGATGCTTTTCTGGAATTGCCTTACTTTTTCTATGATCCAACAGATGCTGGCAATTTGACCTCTGGCTCCTCTGCCTTTTCTGAATCCAGCTTGAAAATCTGGAACTTCTCGGTTCACGTACTGTTAAAGCCTAGTTTGGAGAATTTTGAGCACTACTTTGCTAGCGTGTGAGATGAGTGCAATTGTGCGCTAGTTTGAACATTCTTGGCATTGCCTTTCTTTGGGATTGGAATGAAAACTGACCTTTTCCAGTCCTGTGCCCATTGCTGAGTGTTCCAAATTTGCTGACATATTGAGTGCAGTACTTTAACAGCAAAGGATTTGAAATAGCTCAGCTGGAATTCCATCACCTTCACTAGCTTTGTTCATAGTGATGCTTCCTAAGGCCCACTTGACTTCACACTCCAGGATGTCTGGCTCTAGGTGAGTGATCACACCATTAGAGCTCCATAATAAGAAGCTTATACACGGCAACTAAAGAAAGCCCTGCATGCAGCAATGAAGAGCCAGAGCAACTACCCCACCCGGTGAATAGGCCAACTTTGACCAACTTTAGACAAGGGTTATAAGTTCAGAATAAAACAGAGTTTCTTGTTTTATTTGGGGAAAAAAAAAGGCAGTTTTTTCTTGACCGTCAGAGAAAATCATTGTTTCAAGACACTTGACTTGTTAAGCATGTCTGCATCTCAAAGAGGCTCATGGGTTGTGGTTGACACAACCGGCAGGCATCCAAGGCCACTCAGAAGGTGACATGTGACTTGCCAAGCAAGACATCAGTATAGAGCAAAAATTTTGGACACCAGAGGAATTTTCTAATACTTCCTGCAGTCACAATTCAAACAGGTGACACATTTCAATACCTACTACAGATTTATACAATGAATGGGTTGGACCCTTCACCTGCAAAGTTACTTTTGTTTTTTATTTCCTCTCTTCACTTTTTTGCCCAAACTCTAGTAGGTGCTTTCTCACAGAAATACAGGTACAGCAGGAGCTGAAAGCTGAGTGAGCAACTTGCACCAATAAGCAGCTTTGCACTCGCTTTGGGTTTTCAGTGGCCATTAATTCAGCCTCGAACTCACTTTTAACACCTGAAAGCACCAATCCTACCTCGAGCTGCTTGACCTCCAATGTTTATCAAGCGGCGACAGCTATCAGATCCCTGGAAGTCCTGTCCCATGAGGCACGCAGCCCGAGCAGAAGGACCTCTACCCTCTTGCCCACCACTGAATTACCAGGTCTTGGGGCACATATATTCTCCTCTATCCTGGCCCACACATACTCGTCTTTCTTTTTAATTGGAAGATACTTGCTTTACAATGCTATGTGGGTTTCTGCCATACAGTGCGAGTCAGCCATGAGTATACACATGGCCCCTTCCTCTTGAACCTCCCCCCCATTCCCCTCCAGTCTTCTTTCAAGGGCACTTTATGAGCCCCGTGCTGGGCACCAAATTTGTCACACTCATGTACCCACAACAAAGCTGGGCCAAGGCCAAGGTCTGACTGATTTGACCAACAAAGACAGAAAGAAATGTATACCTATTACTTACATGGATGGTGAAAAAGAAGAAAAAGGTTTTCCAGTAAAACTTTCATCTTGTCTCATATTCACCAATGAAGACTTCACTTGCAGAGGTGCCAGTCAGCCTTATGAAAGATAGTTTCTAGAATTAAATGTCTATGTGACTCTAGTAACGTAACCTCTCTAAACTTCAATTGCTTCATTTATAAGATAGGAGTTAACATTCACTTTAGGATTGTTGTCAGGGTTAAATAAATAATACCTCATACAGACTTTAATGCCTTAACAAGCACAATATTTATCACAACAAATATTAGCCACCATTAGGAAGTATCCACAGGGTTTCATTCCCATGTTAAGGTACCTTAATTATTCCTTTTGTGGGGGGGGGCATGGGGGAGTGGGCTGTGCTACATGTGGCTTGTAGAATCTTTCCACAACCAAGGATTGAACCTGGGCCCAAGTAGTGAAAGCACCAAGTCCCAACCACTTGACTGCCAGGGAATTCCTAAAGCTGGGTTTTTTTGTTTTTTTTTTTCCCCTTTCCTACCTTAATTATTCCTGAAACAAGTCAGGGAACAAATAAATACTACTCTGCTTGGGCTTCCCTCATAGCTCAGTTGATAAAGAATCCACCTGCAATGCAGGAGACCGCAGTTTGACTCCTGGGTCAGAAGGATCCCCTGGAGAAGGGATAGGCTACCCACTCCAGTATTCTGGCCTGGAGAATTCCATGGACTATACAGTCCACGGGGTCACAGAGTCGGACACAACTGAGCGACTTTCAGTCACTTTCACTGCTAGGTAAAGCTTCCCTTAAGGCTTGAGAATCATGCCCCAAAATCTACCCAATTATTTGGGAAGGCAGTAGAACAGCAACACTAAAACTAGTCCAATGACCTCATCCCATCTCATTCAGAGTCACTGCGCAGAGGATGAGGGTAGCTGTGATGTCAGTATACTTGGTAAATATTCCCCACTGTCCCCTGTGGAAGGCAAGGTTTCACTGATCTGCTCAGTATCCGGAGCTGCTTTAAAAAGTGGGGAGGAGAGTTCTTAGTGTGTTCATTCTACCAGACTTCTAAGGGTAGCCACATCTGTCCACTCAAAAGATAACCTGCGTGTGTGCTTAGCTGCTCAGTAATGTCCAACTCTTTGCAACCCTGTAGACTGTTGCCCACCAAGCTCCTCAGCCCATGATATTCTCTAGGCAAGAATACTGGAATGAGTAGCCATTCCCTTCTCCAAGGGATCTTTCCAACTCAGGGATGGAACCCGTCTCCTGCATTGCAGGCAGATTCTTTACCTTCTGTGCCACCAGGGAAACCCAAGATAACCTGGAATGACACTTTAAATGGGGAGCTGTTCCCCTTTCAAGGAAAAGGCTGGACCAAGAATCAGGAGAGTCAAGTCAGGGTCCAGGTTGTCTCATACAAGGCTGTCCCTCTACCCATCTAGTCTTCAGAAAGGAAAAAAAGAGGAGAGGGCAAGGTCACAGTAGATGGTGACCAAGCTCCCTTCCAGGAGCCCTCCCCCATCAAGGCAACTGGCATTTTTCTTACATTAGGTATCGGGAAGAGCAGCTGCAGCTCCTCTGCAGACATTACCCAACATTTTTAATAGTGAAAGCCTTATACCAATATGCCAAGGGAATTAAGAGCAAAGCACCATTTAAAAGCCACTCCTCTTTTACTATCCTGTAAATATAAGAAAAATGCCCACTTCGCACTTGAGTGGCTCTGGTCCCTGGAGACCAAGGCTCCACCCCCAGAGTTCTGACCATCTCAGCAACCAGATCCCCCAAACCCTCTCTGAGACACAGATTCTCTCACAGCTTTCAATATAAGTTTCCTTTTATTTTGAAATTGAAACAGCGGAATCAGGTGATTTGTAGCAGAAACAACTTTCATGGGAAAGAAAACTGGAGTGCTCATCCAGCAAAAGAACAAACTCCGAAAGTCTGAGCCAGCCGCCCCATCTTCCCAGACCAAGCACAGAGAAGATTAGAGGGAGGGAGAAAGGGTACAATCAAAATTTGGTGGCGACAGCTGGCCGATCCCCAGCAAAGTACAATTTTCAAAGTGGCCGCAGTTACAGAACAGGGTCACACAATCACAGGCACAAGTCCCTCCTCCGGTCCCCACAAAGTTTTGCATTCATAAAAATAATTTTCCACTTTCCTAAGTGATGTCTCAGGACTGAACACAATTCACTTTGCCTCAGGAGAAGGGACTCTCTTATTCTGGTTCCTGGGATCAGGATCAACATGTTGGAGTAAGGGGAGGATTCAAGTGGTGGTAGAGAATGTTTATTCCTCTTGTTAACTAACTCATTATCTGCTGAAATTCATTTTGAACACCTTTACACCGCAGTAGGTTATAGAAACTTGACACAAAAGGGTTACAAGTGTCCCCCTGCACGGCCACCCCCCACCTCGACCTCCACAGGTTGAAATGGTGAGTCCAGACTTCAGCACTGCAACACACACAAAGCCTTTGTTCCATGGGGCTGAGTGAAGTCACCTGGCCGAGAAGCAACAGGGAAAGCACAGATAGGAACTCACTGACAGGAATGAGGTGCGGGGTGGGGCAAGCCAGGGGGGCAGACTGTGAAAGCTGTACCTGTTAAGAGTAAGTAGCACATTATCTTAGACCAGATGGAGAAAATTGCCAAAGAGTGAAACTTATTTGTGGGGGAAAAAAAAGAGAAAAGTTTAGGGAATTAAAACAATCCAGCGGTCACTGGAAAATGTCTCCCTCTTAAGAACTTTTTTTTGGCTTTTTTTTTTTTTTAATTTTTTGGAAAGTATTTTTAAGGTAATATTTTTTTTCCTTTGGAAAAAGAAATCTTTTTCCCCCCCTAATCTAAGCAAGTGGAGTTGCCACTACCTAATTTATCTCTATTGTCTTGCTAAGAGGTAGATAAAACAAAAGTGAAATGGGGCTTCTATGAGGAGGTCCATTAGAGGGTGGGGAGGGGCTGGGATCGCCCAATGGAACTCCCCGACTACAAAGGCTCCTGACGACCCGAGGACCAGGCCCTCAGCCTCTCAGGATAAGGGATCCTGCTCCACCTCTTCAGAGTCCACCGTCCCTGTGAAGACTGGGAAGGGGCAGAGGAGGAGAATCTCAAAGAAACCCTGTTGAAGACGTTGTAGCTCCGGCTTCCCCAGGCTTCCTGGCTGTGGGGCTGAGTGGCGGATTCCAGGCCAGGCCCCACATCTCACCTCCTGGCAGCCCGCTCTGGTAGAAGACAGGAGGCCCGTCCTCTCCTCCCCCTCTGGTCCAACAAGGTGAGAGCAGGGCAGGCTGCAGGGAAGAGGTGAGGTGAGGGTCCCCAGGCCGAGGAAGGCAGAAGGGGGGGCCCTAATGACAAGTCCTCTCAACCCAACCAATGAGTATCTAGCAGGCACGCCCATGCCTCAAGGACAAACCTTCGGTGGCACAAGCCTCAGCTCACTCCTCCTGGCTGGGATCCACCCCCTTACTCCCCAGTCCCAGCCCTCGGTTCTAATCTCACTGTGAGGATTGAGGTAGTTAATCCATTTATACTCGTAGCATCCATCATCTGTGGTTACTCAAAACACATGCCCCGAGGAGCTTCCTGCTATTTCATTTAAGAAAAAAATTCTTTTGTCTCGTCCATCCAGATTCAACCAGACTAAGGCACCAGTAACGGTGCCATCAGACTGTGCCCCCAAGGAGGGGCACAGGGCTGAGGGTCAGGGCTGGGGCTCTGGCCCTCACCCTCTGAATCCACCTTCAGTCACGAGGCCTCCTCCCTGTCCTGTACCCGGATAGAGAAGCCTTATGTATCCAAAAGAAAGAAACTGCAGTTTTCAGCTGGTGTTGCCCTAAGTCTGAACACAAGAGAGAAGCCCTGCCTCTAAATCACCAAGAGTTTGGAAGGGAAATGGCGTTATGTCCGTCCCCTGGCACCAAGGATCCTCCTTCCATCTTCCTGCAGTTACAGGGGCAGGCTGTGTTGTTTTCCTCCTACTGGTTTTCAACAAATAGGCGAAAGTGGGCATGTTTCAAACATCAAAGCCTCTAGGATCTCCACATCAACACTTCAGGGGGAAAGGGGGACCCCCACCCTTGAGAGAAAGCAGGGGAGGTGGACTAGAGGCAGAAGCTCAGGCGGTCCCTCGGGGGCTCTGTGAGGTAGTTACGCAGCACCGCTGTTCCCAGTGTGGCAGAGAGTATGTCTGGGGTGGGAGGAGGGGAAGGCACCCTGGAGAGCTAACTGAGGCCCCTCCTCATTGCCAGTCTGCCAGGCCTGAAGAGAACGCGCAGTGCTGTCTCTGCAGTGGGGGCGGGAGGCGTAGAGTGCAGCCTCACAGTGAGGAGCCCCAAACCCCCTCCTTTCCCAAAGTGCAACCGGAGCCATTGGACCCCTTCTCAGCTCCCTGTGCCTTGGCACATACCACCCCCACGTCCCCCAGGAGCCTCAGAAGGGAAGGGCCGGGTCTTTTAGCCCATACAGTTCCCGGGGCCTCTCCCCATCTCAGACAGCCCAGGTTCGGGTTCAAAGGATGGTTATTGCTTTGATTCAGAGATGGTGTCTCTCACAGCCTGTCTTTGGCACAGGGGAAAATGGACACACACAACCAACTGAAGGGTTCCCCTCCAGTGTTCTCCAGGTTTTACATGGGGTCTCTTCTGCCAATCGTGAGGCATAACTTAACAGAATAGCCCCCACCGCCCCCAGAAGTGGAGAGCTCAGGGTAAAGGAAAAAAAGACTGAGAAAGGACCGAGAGGAGCGCAGGAAAGAGGAGAAGGTGATGAAACTCCCTGTCCCTAAAAACGGCTCTCTCCTCCCCAGGCCCCTCCTAGGAGCCAAGTCCACAACCCAAACCCCAAAAGGCAACCAGACCCTCAAGGGCCACTGGGTGTCACTGTCAGACGCAGCTTCAAAGTCAGGGAATCAAACCATTTTGGTTTTTTCACGTGTTCCACAGAATTAAAAAATACATCCAAAAAGTGATGGTTTTTTCTTAAAAATATATATGTAGCTCACACACATATCAGAGCACAGAAGCTGTTTTTTTTTTTTAAGTCATTTTTTTCAGATCATCCAAATCTCTCAAGTGCATTTCACATTAACTTGTTATCTCACCAAGGATGGGGAAATGGAGGTGTTGTGCAGGGGGCAGAGTTGCCCCAAGACCTTGCCCAGAGGTCAAAGACGGAACCACCAAAGACAAGCCCTTTATCCTGCTACACCTTAACCACCAAACCATATTCCTTTGCTTTCTGGTAGCGTAACTTGCACAATTTTCCTGCTGGGCAAGTATCAGCCATGCCGAATCCAGGTTTGACAGTCCCTTGCCACACTCCTGGTCTCTTCTGGGAGCTGAACCAGCCAGAGGGAAAGGATGTGGGCTGCAGGTGTGATGGGAGCAGGATCCCAAGGAAACTGAACACTGCAACAATCACATTTCAGGTACTGTGGGGGGTTTTATTCTGATGGTAGTTTGAACCAGATATCAAAGCATGCTTGCTGCTGGAAATTCACCTTAAATCACTAAATGGCCGATGTCTGAACGTCGTCTGCTTCATTTTGGAATAAAGCATATAGAGCCAGAAATACAAGTTGGGAGACCCTTTTCTGTGGTTTGGACAGGTGGGAAGCTTAATTAAACCGGTGTGGTATCATCTCTAAAGGCTTTCCTGTTTCCTCCTCTTTGGGGCAGACTGTTCTGGGGGTCTAACAAAGGAACGTCATGGGAAGAAAGTGACAAGACACCTATGTGGCAGGAACCCGTCCCCAGCTACATTCCCAAATCCCTTGCCCCTCTTTGCCACCCACCACCCTAAATCAAGGATTTGTTAAGTGTGGGTCCACTGTTAGAACCAATCACATCAATCGAAAGAAGATGAGGAGACAGAAAGGCCAGTTATGTTTGTCCCTTGGTCTGCTGATAAAGACCAAAAATGGCAAGATGGGACTGAAACGAAATAACAGTCACAATAATGAAAAGCACTGCAATGACAAACCAGGTGGACCTCTCTGAGGGTGAGAGGGTGGCTTTGTCTCTTCCACCAATGGAATCTTGGCTCCCATATTTTTAGAGAAGTATACATTTTTTTTAAGGGTATGTTTTTTAGTTATTATTTCTCTCCTCGATAAAACGGAGGCAATACTTTAAAATATCTCAACAGCACCACTGGTGGGAAAAAACAACCGGGGTGCCCCTTGACCAAAGTGGGGAGGGGAGACCACAGGCCAGCTGTTGGAGGCTGTTGCTTTGCCCTTGGGGCCACAGCTCTGCTGGGCCTGTCAATCTCAACAGGCAAGATTTTCCTGGGAGAGGTGGGTGGCTTAGAGATCAGAGCCTGGCCCTGGGCGCTCTCACACGTGGGCCTTCCCCCTGGGCCCAGCCTCCCTCCAAGGAGCAGCGCCGGCTGCCTTTCCCACAGGGCCTGTTCTCCACAGAGGCTTCCTAAAGAGTTACACTGGCTCATGTTGTAAGCAATTATGAAACATAACTTTCTCGTTTTTTTTTCTTTTCATTAAAAAAATAAAATATTCAAGACTATCAGCTTTTCTTTTGCTTTGCTTTTCTTTTTTATATAAAATATCAGCAAGCCGCAAAGAAAAAAAAAGATTAAAAAAAAACAAAAAAAAAAAGAGGTGGGGGGAACAAAAAGGAAAGTAATTGCTGAGGTAACTTCATACCTTGAGGTAGTTTACTTCGCGCACAGCATTACCTGACTGACTCCGCCCACATGTCATGGTTGGTTGTTACTGGTGTTGCAATGTTGCAAGGAGGGGAGTCCCGAGCACGGGCTCTTCCACAAGCAGAGGCCTTCCTCCCTTCCCAGCACACTGGATAGCATTGTCCAAGGTAGCTAAAGTGCACCACCTGGCTAACAGGCACTGAGGCTCAGCGCAGGAGGAGGGGAGGCCAAACCTCATTTAACTGATGGCTGCTGTCTTCCATGAGGGCTGAACTTAATGGGACCTTACTGAGCCTGGAAAATTAATAAATTAAGCTTGTTTACCCTTTTGTGCATAATGCTGCTGGTATTCGGAATTTTGTTTCTTTTAGGCACACATTACATCACGCCAATGACTCGTGGAGGCAGAAACCATCAGTTAAATACGCCTCTAGGATAAAAACAGAAGCAAATACTCTCCGATTTACTGTATATTCATAATAGATGCCAAATGATGGACTTCAGCTTTTTCAGGAGCTCAGGGTCGGGTTGCACATCCCACCACCACCAAGGGAACAGTGCCGTGGTGGGGGAGTGCCCCGCAACCCCTGCTTCTGGGAACCAGCCCTTATGAGAGCACATGGGCCGGGGTGAGGGCATAGTGGCAGCCTTTGGGGCCACTCAAGTCCTCCATGGAACTGAGACTTTATCAAGGGGAGTTAGGGTCCCCTTCCCAGTGCTCATATCCAATCATTAAAATAGACTTTAAAAAAATATAAAATCTGCCTGAGAATGGCAGGAATCAGGGACAGTACAGTGGTCAGCCCCTGTCCCGCTGAGCAGTCTGTACCACCCATGCGCTCCTGGACATGACGTGCGACTTTCATGGTTAGAGGGACATGAACAGGGCGGGAATCTTGGTGGGGAAGCCCCGACCGCGAGGGCAATTTGAACTGCACCAGTTTCTCAAGGTGGTGATCTGGAATCCATCAGCCACAAGGGCACTCCTTTTAAACGTGGATTACTATGTATTTTAATCATCTGTCTCTCCCATTCTTTAGTCCTTGCTGTTCCTATAGGTTGGTTAGGAAGGGATTGGAATTAATCTCAGGTGCCGATGTGTGTTCTCTCTTCGAGTCAATAATCTACACAAATGCACTGGTTCCCACTTTTGCCAGTAGCAGAAAGTTGAGCTAATCAGTGTGAATACAGGAAGAGATTATGTCAGGGCACGAGAATAGAGGTATTTTAATCAATAAACCAAGGAGAAGGCTGGAAGGGCTTTAGGGTCAAGAAGTAAATCATCCTTTGAGATTGATTAAAACACCCCTCTGCATGTTTTAAAAACCTGAAGGAAATTTTATTTCTCTTCCCACTGGGGTCTGACCCACCCTCTGGATGGGACCTGGAGAACTTAAAACAATCCACGTTTAAAAGCACCCTGAGCTAGAATTTCCAAGGTGACACCCTCAGGGGTGGGCAGTGTTGGGCCAATTGGTTGGGTGTTTGGGGCTGAGAGATCAGGGTTCCTCACTGGAACAACTTTCTCAAGCACGTGGGCAAACCTGATCTACATCCCGGCCCAAGTGTCCCTGATTCCCGCTCATTCTCAGGCCTGCTGGGGAGATCATGCTCTCGATTTCGGCCTGTTGTCCTTTAGCCGACATGATGGGGGTCGACGCGAAGCGGCTGGTCACTTCCTCCGGGCCTGGGCCTGGTTACTCTGTCCCTTTTGGTGCAGCTGTTTGACTTGGGCCAAGATGTCTCGTATCTTCCGCTGAGCCATCTGCAGAGAGAACACGTGAGAGGGAGGATCTTCAAAGCTGGGGAGACACAGCCCTACTGGGGAGACAGGCCACCGAGGTCTGGATCCCAGCAACAAGCAGATCACATGGGACTTGAGAGAAAGGTAAGAGAAGGCTGAGGGTTAGAGTGACAGAGCGTTTCTTTGCCTCTGAGCAGACCCTCAGCACCCACTGGACTCATACAGGGGAATGGAGGAGAAAAGCAGTATAAAGTCATTCATCAGAATTTAAAACATGACCAAGCTGATACACATTACTGAACTCAAGGGGGAACTCCCTAAGTTTCCAGGAGTATGTGTTGTCAGAGGTAAAGGAGGCCTTGTCACCAATCACGACTCCACTATGCATGCACACATCCCGGAGAGGGGATGAAACGGATAACCAAAAGGTAGTGAAGCTCCACCGTGAAAATGCAGAAAACAAAGGACCGGTATCTTCAGCTCTTTCCTTCTTAAAAATGTCTTCCCTATGAACCAAAGTTTTGTGAGGGAAACCAACTGTCAACTGTGATTCACTTGACAGAAATATACCAGAACATCTCCTTTTCCCTAAGATCAGCGACTGATTTTCTTGGTTAAAGAGAAAAGTTGGTCTAAGTTGGGGAATGAATGTGGAGTCAAGATTTTTATATGTTAATGCCTCCTGTCAGCCCTGTGCTTAATGTTTTACAAAGTTTTCCATTTAGTTCTCATTCTAACCAACAAAAAATACTCCCTTTCAGTATTTAATACATCCTGGCTCTTCTGCATCCCTGAATACATCATTTACTCTCTTAACCTCATTCATGTTCCTCGTTTGTACCATGAGGTTGTTATGAGGATGACATGAGTTAACAGAGACCACACAGAACGGTGCTTGGTGCAGCAGGAGCACCCACAAACCTTAAGATAGTTTTTGTGGCTATTAACGGCTCCCAAAGGACTGCCCAAGAAAGCTGCCATGCCACGATGGGGCCTGGGCTCCTGTTTGGTCCTTGATTTCATGAGCAGCCTCAGGTGGGCCACAAGCCTGCTATGACAGGCTTACCCTCTAGGAATGGAAGGGGTCGTATCCAATAGCCTTCACAGTCTTCCAACTCCAACAATCAAGAAAACCCTGCTAATTTCAATCATCCTAGAATCTGAATCTGATATCTGCCCTCCTTTCTAGACTCTGGGGTCAGTGCCAATGCTGGGCACTGCTGACAGGCTCAGCTGGAAGCAGCACAGGGATGGATGGTGAGTGCCAGGATGAGACCAGGAGGCTGGAAGAACTGGAAGCAAGGATGGAGCAGTGGTTCTGGGAAAGGAGAAGGAAATGCACTGGGAAAGGGCAACCCATGGTGTTACCCCACAAACCAGACTGGGCAGTGGCTAAGACCCATTTCTCTTCTCCAGTGCAAAAGAGAAAGACTGTGGCTAGAGGACAGTGAAGACTATCAACATATAACAGACAATATATAACATTAATAGTTACTATATAGAACATATATATAGTCAAAAATAGTCAAATCACTGTCCCTACAGTCTTAAGAGGGAATAAGACATCTACACATCACATCCTACACCTGGAAGAAAAGAGTGACCCAGGCCAGAGGCAGGCAGAATCCTGCTCCTCTGATCCCTAGGTTCCTGCTACCTGTGATGAGGGAGTGCCACATGTACCTGGCTGGCATAGAAATGCCCAATGATCTTGACGATGACCTGGTCGTTCTCATCAGGGGTCTGGTCTCTTGGCACCACCACCTCAGCTGCTGTCAAATTTTGAAGCTCATTCACCTGGGGGCAGGGGCGGGAGTAGGACAAGTCAGATCAGAGAGGCGCTTGGATGCTCACAATGTCAAACATGGATGGCAGTGGAGGGAGGGGCAAGAGGTTTAGTCACTAGCTGGTAGAAACTGGAAGATTCAGGAGCTGAGCTTGGAGAGTAGAATCAAGTAAAGGGGCAAAGTGTAAGAACTAGGGTTGAGCAGACCTGGAAGATCCCCTGGAGAAGGGAATGGCTACCCAACTCCAGTATTCTTTGTCTGGAGAATCTCATGGACAGAGGAGCCCGGCAGGCTACAGTCCATGGGGTTGCAAAGAGTCAGACACAACTGATTCACACTCAAGAGATCACTCAGAGTGGCTAAGGAGGGAGCCAGGGCAGAGCTGTCAGGTTCAGGAACTAACATCCAGAGCTTTCAACCTGACCCTCGTGGCTCACCGTCTTGCCACCTTTGCCAATGACCCGGCCGGCTGCTGACGCTGGCACCCGGATATGGGTCTCCAGCTTTACTTCTTCCTTGGGGCCAAAGAAGTTCTCCTCCTTGAGCTTTCCATAAATTCTTCCCTGAGCCTGAGAAGAGGAGGTCACTGTTACGTTGGCAGTACACACATATCCGGCAAAAGGGAAGCTCCCCAAGCCCCACTCCCTCGTGCGGGGTGGATCGCCGCCTAGGACAGGCGACATGAAAGGTCCACAGCACTGACCTGTCAACACTCCTCCTGCTCACTTGTAACTCTGGGAGGCCTGGGCAAAGTAACTGAATATGAATACAGAACTCCTCAGACGAATACAGTACCTAAACTACAAACCAGACCTAAGGAGTCTAGGAGGCTGGCATGGACTCGGACAAGCAGTGAATGGCGAGTCAAGCCCTGAGAGGCAGCTGGGGCAGTCACTCAGCGGCAGGCTGCTGGTCACTGTACACAGCCCAGGGCTGTCCCTGTTCTCCATCCCCCCCCAGGTCAGAATAAGCTACATTATTAGCTCTTTGGCTGGCTGTCAGATGTTTGAGAACCTAGGAACGTAGTAGGGACATAAAGGAGAGAAGAGCCTTCCTTGGTCACTACAGCAAAGGGCAAGGAGATGGCCTTCTTTTCCATGTGCCTATTCACTCTCAGGAAGCAGAGAGGGAAGGCAATAGAATGCAAGTTGGATGTCAGTCTGAAAGCAGCGGTGCAACCGCGAATTTACAGGGAAGCTTAAAATCTGATGCAGATTTGCACTCCCACGCACACTTGATTCCCCTGGGTCCAACTCGAAAAAACAATAAAGATCAGAACCTTGAATTGGGCTTCTGGGGGTCCAGTGATGATGACCATACGAACTTTGGAGTCTGGAGTTTCAGGAGGAGCAATCTACAAGGCAAACACTGGTCACAAATTAGCGCTCTATTGCCCCCTCCTCCGGAACCCTACCAACACCCGGCTTCCACTCCCCACTTCTGATGGCCAGCAGAGTGAAGGACAAAGACCCCAGACCCGAGGCTATCGGCCCTGTGCCAAAACTCTTACGAGGACACATGTGCGTTTGTCTCTTGACGTTTCTAAGTCGGCCTCCCTGCTCACCGCCCAGGAGGGTTCAGCTGAGTCCTGCCAAAAGGGACCACTGGTGGTGGTGGCGGTAGAGGAGAATGGACTGGCCTCCTAGAGAATCTCTGGGAGCCCTTACTCACCAGAGAACATACACTGCATTTGACCAAAACCTTTCAGACCACTGAAACCAATGGCTTTAGACTTGTGAAATTTAACAAAGCATTCGTTCACTGTGACAGGGTCTCCCTGAGCAGGGAAGGTAGAAAGATAGCTAAAATTTACTGAGCAACCACTGTGCAACAAGCACTGAGCTGGGGGCTTTGGCTGCATCATCTCAAGAGTATTCTCATCACTACTATACTGACGGGGAAATGAAGGCTCAGGTACTACAGCTCAAAAACTGCGACTGAACCTAGTCGGTTTTGCCTAAACTGAAGCTCTCCTTCTGTGCTACGATACCACTTCCTCCCTTAGTCTGAAAGTGAAGTCAAAAGCAAAAGGAACTGGGACCCCACAGGTGAGAGCCCTAACACTAGGCAGATGGGGTGTCTGAGAACCGAAGGAGAGGGTGATGGGAGCAGAGCACCCTCCCACCCCGGGAACCAGAAGGAGAACAGAGCTGGTCACCTTGATGGAGGCGCTGGCGAAGCGGGAGAGCTGTTTGATGTGCTGCCCCTTCTTGCCGATGATGGCGCCCACTGCCTGGGCGGGAATGAACACCTGAACCATCTCCTGCTCTGGAGCCTGCTGCCAAGACAGGACATGGCATTAATGCAGCTTGAGTCAAGGGGCACAGCCCGAAAGTCCCTCCATGGCCCTGCCCTGCACTATTAAAGAGGAAGGGGTGCAGCACCCAGACACCAGCCTGGGCGACATGCTCTGCAGCTGCCCCTGATGCCCAACGCCCCACAGGGACAAACGGAAGAAGCTGGGCCAGATGCAGGGGAAGAGTGCTACCAGCACCCGAGGCTGCTGCCCACAGGGCTGACGCTCTGGCAGCTAGCATTAGTGGCCAGGAGCCCTGCCCTCTCCCTGTAAATTACCAAGTATCAGGCTCCCACAAGGAGCCGGGCCCTAAGTGAGCTCATGGACAGCCCAGGGTCCCCTGCACCTACCATAAAGGAGCTGTAAGGCGCAGCTCCAGTGACGCTGCTGGGAGGTGGTGGGACTGCACTGGAGGAGGCTGGAAAAAGACCTACAGCTGCCAAGTTCAGGCCGGGGATGAGATGTGACTGCAGCTGGGGAAAAGAAGGCGACGAGAAAGAGGTTGGCTCATTCGGATGGGGCCTGGTAGCTCTTGTACGTGGTGCTGGCTGAACAGGAGGGTGAATGGGCCAAAACAGGAGAATGGCATGCTTTTGCCCCAAACCTGCCTGCCCCTCTGGTATTCACAACACTCACATGTACACGAGGGTTCCCACCTCTGAGGTGAAGGGACACTGTTTGAGACCCTCAGACGTCCTTCTTCTCCAGCAGTCCCTCCCCTCTGACGGAGGCAGACCTCGGACTCACAGCCCGCGACAAGGTGGGGGAGACGGGTTTCTGACTTCTAGGACTCACATTTTTGTTCATGTGACCCACATCCTCACTCACCTTTAAAAACCAGATGAAAACTAGGAACCCTCTCCCCCACTAAAGTGCACATAAACACGAAGCTTACAGGGGGACCACAGACCTCAAAGCCCAACACTGGATCCCCACTTGCACCCGGGTATCAAATGAAGAACCCCTATTAATTCAGTGTTAAAAGGACTGATCAATCTTGAGGTCCAAAGGCAAAGTCAATGTTCCCGGGACCCCAGCATGTGAATGTCCACCCACTTGGAGACCCACTTCTGCTATGGCTCCGGCTCAGAGGCGTCCGACACTCACGCTCATGGCAGCCACGTCATTCTCATAGGCTTCTCGCACTTTCTTCATGATCTCCTGCTCGGCCCTGCAGCAGTTCTCAATGGCGCCCTTCACAGTGATGGTCCTCTCGGGGTTATAGAGGGTGAGATCCTGCAGCCTGGGGCAGGGAGAAGAGCAGCGTCAAGCTTCCGCTGACGGGCCAGGACTGGGAAAAGAGCCTGGCTGAGGACAACACAGCCATGCCATTTCCACATGATGTTTAGTTTGGGGCAAATATGAAAAGCTCTGTCTCTGGCCTTCAGCTTGTCCCCAGAGCGAAGTTTCCCTACGGGGGGGGGGGGTGGGGGTGAGGACATTCAGCACAGACTGGTAAGCAAGGAGGGTGCTCCTGGCTGGAAACGGTTCCCCAGTGGTGCCAGGCAATCCATTTTCTGTGCCCTTCTGAAGCAGAGCAGGTCATCTGCCCACAGGTAATTTGCACATGGTGTTCCCACGGGGCTAATGGATTCCTCCTGAGAAGCAGGCCACCACACAGAGCACTTGCTCAAGGCTCAGGAAAGGACCTGGGTCCGTCCCCCCCGCCCCCCCTCCCCGTGGCCTGGGAGTGTGCCAGGAGCGCCCCCTTCCTGCAGGATGTGGCAGCCGAGGACTGAGAGGCAGCACCCTAACCACAGCCCTCCCTCCCACAAGTGATAGAAGGACTCCAGCCCTTACAGATAAATGCTCTTCATTGCGGCTTTAACTATTCTTCGATAAGCAGAAACTGCATCCGATTTATGGAGCAGGTGTTAAGGATGGATAATGAAATATGATACTTTGGGGGCCCAGGCATCCCACTCGCAGAGGGAAAGCAAAGTGCCTTACGAGGAAATGGTGATTTTTGTCTCCGTGTCTTGCTCCACCTTCTTCAGGTTGCGCCCTTCCTTGCCAATAAGACGCCCCACAAAGTTATTATGAGCCAGGATCTTCAGAGGAACCTCGTCAGCCCTTGGAAAGAAATGAGGGATAAGAGCTCCTTAGATGGTAGGCTGCTGCAGATGGGGGTTTCTGGGACAAACGCCAGAACCAAATCGTGTTTTCAAACACAACCATGAAGATCAGTGGGAGCGAAATGGGAAGTAGAACAGGTGGCAAAGGCACAAGGTCACTATGGGGGATGGGTATGGTTCCTTAACTGTGGTGATGGTTTTTGTAAATATACTCGTATTAAAAGCGCATCCAAGTGTATACTCTCAGATGGGCATACTACAGAATTTAGTTCAGTTGGCAAAGAATCTGCCTGCAATGCAGGAGACCCCAGTTCAATTCCTGGGTCAGGAAGATCCACTGGAGAAGAGAAAGGCTACCCACTCCAGTATTCTGGCCTAGAGAATTCCACGGACTGTATCATCCATGGGGTCGCAAAGAGTGACATGACTGAGCAACTTTCACTTTCACAGAATTCTATGTATCTTTGGGTTAGTGGCTCCGTTGGTGAAGAATCCACCTGCAATGCAGGAGGAGCCAGTTTCGATCCCAGGGTCGGGAAGAGCCCCTGGAGAAGGGAATGGCAACCCACTCCAGTATTCTTGGCTGGAGAATCCCAAGAACAGAGGAGCCTGGCAGGCTACAGTCCATGGGACTGCAGAGTCAGACACGACTGTGGAATTTTCTTTCACAGAGTTCCGTGCAGCTAATAAAGAACAAGGTGAGCCTGTGCACTGCTGCACCACAATGAAAAACCCAGACCATACGATAGCACTTCACGATGATCCTATTTGTGTTAAAACCCATGCATGTACATACATGTGCGCACGCCTACGAGGGCACAGCGCTACGAGGATACACAGGGCCTTATTTACAAGGAGGAGGATTCATTTTTCAGCTTTTATCCTGTTGTACAATTTCTATGTCCCCTATTCGTCTGTGTTAAGAGTTGAGGAGGCGGCAGTGCCCAGAGAAGCTAACGCCTTACGTTTTGGTGTCCTTGGCCTCCTTGTGCATAATCTCCAGGATCATCTTACAAGCAGCAGAGCAGCCCTCCGGGGTCGAGTGGATGCTGATGGCCTTCTCGGCGGCACCCGCGTTCTCCTTCCTGTGCACGTCAATCCTAACAAGCACACGTGCGGTTAGCTGGCCCTGCTGAAGCTCCTCCACCCAGAAGACAGGCCTACTCTTCTTGGAGCAAGGCCAAGTGCGGGACCGAGACAGGCAAGGCAAGGGCAGCCTGTTGCTACGGATTCTGTCTCGGTCAGGAGGTGGCAGCCAAGAACGATGGCATCTCTCATGGGAATCCAGGGCTGGGGATCAACATCCCTCAGCTCTGAAGCTGTGTTTCCCCCCTGAAACAACTACAAAGGGAAGGCACACTGTGTCAAAACAAAAGCAAAATGGGTGCATTATGAGTCAGAACACAAAGTGACCTGTTTTCTTCCACTGATCGGCTACGAAGATTAGAGCAGAGCGGTGGCTGTGTGCAACGGCAGACAGGTCACAACTACGCCTTCTCACTGAGGTCCCTGACGGGCCTGGCCTGTTGCCACCGATAATCAGCGTTGAGGTCACAGAGCACTAAGGAGAGGCTGCCTTTCCAAGACTAGTTTTGCTCCATGAGAAGTTCTACAAAGAAATCTTTCTTACAACTACAATGTGTGGCCCAGCTACTGCCACCAAATGGCACAGCCCGGGCTTATTCTATCTCCCAACGTTTCCTAAGAGGTAAAGTTGAGTTGAAACTTCCCCGTGTGTTTCCAGGAGGGGCCTCGCCTCCTGAGCACCAACCACTGCTTCCTGGCCCCACCCCCACTTCCCCTGCGGCCAAGACTCACTTGGACTGGGTCTGTTTTGTGATGTTGCGGATGGTGGCACCCTCCTTGCCAATGATGGCGCCCACATACTGGGTGGGCACCAGGAGCCGCAAGGGGATGTCCACTTGCTGCTGTTTGGCTGGCGCCCCAGCTGCCACAGGGGAGCCCTGGCGGGGCTGACCCCGAGAGCCAAAGCCTCCTCGGCGCCCGTTCTCAGGACCCTGCGTGATCTGCTCGTCAGGAATGTAGGAGACCTTCAAGGCGTGATTCTCTAGCTGGTGGCCATTCAGCTTCAAGATGGCTCTGAGGACACAGAAAACCTACTGGTCACTCCAATCCATGCCAATCACACCAAATGCTCTCCAAGTGTAAAGCCCTCAGCTGGGTTACAACATGGAACATTCCAGAAGCAAGGGCGATGACCACCCACTTACACTCCCACCTCCACCTTAGAGACACCTCCAGTCTAAGTAAGACATCAAATAAGATAGTAGAGCAAAAATAAGCTATTTCCATTGAATTTGGGGATTGGCTTGTTAATTTCAAGTTTCCAAGTAATTCCAAGTTTCCACAGAAATAGAAGAAGTGGAGACAGAATGGGTTGCAGAAGTTTAAGTCTATCTGGAATGTCTGGAAACCAGGACTAGTGAACACTGAAGAGATGGGCCATGCGCCATCCATTCCCTGGGCGGATACTGGTTAGAAATGTTAACAAAGCAAAGCAACAATATGCAGTAGGGAAGTAAGCAAGTGTGGACTTAAAACCAAGTTAAGGCCCACAGATTGGCCACAGGAACCTCCAGAAAATTCTGAGCCCAGCAGACATCTGAAAGAAAACCGAAGGTTTGAGAAAGTGGTGCAATTTTAAATTAGGTTGGGGGAAACAAATGGGATAGAGGCAGTATGTTGAAGGAATGAGAAAGCCATCAAAAACAAAATGTGGCAAAAGGCCTATAATAGAATATAAATGAAGTCTATCAGTACTAATGGGGTGGGGCAGGGTGACTCAACCAAATGGCTAGGGAGCCAGAAATTGTGGATGTGATGGGATAAGGTGATTCCTAAGATATCAATAAAATGTCTGCTTCTGCCACATCACAAATCTTTCAGGTCTCAGCTCCTCCTCATCACCACTAGATGGCGCCATCAACACAGCAAAGGACCCTATGGTTCCGCAACCAGAGACCTATCAAAAGCCAGCATCTTCTAAAGAGGATTTCCCACATTCTCTGGGGGAAGTCTTTGGGTCTCTCCCTTCAAAGTTTACCCTATCAATCTCAGGGAGGTTTCTGAACCTTTGAGATTCCTGAACCGAGAAAGACAAGAGTCTGGCCCTGGTCATAACAAAATGAGAGGTTAGGCGGGTTAGGTTAGGTCTGCCCACCCAGACCCCATCCTCGTCAAAGCAGGGGCACCTGGCTCCCAACAACCACAAAGACCCTCCCTATCCCACTTTTGGGTCCACTCACTGCCTGGTCTGTTCCCGGTTGGAATAGGTGACATTGACCACTGCCGTCTCACTCTCGGTGTTCACTGAGGGAGTAAAACAGAGATCAGGGTTAGAGCAGCGAGTCCCAGAGATGGCACCAATGATGTTCTTAAAAGGCTCATCTTGAGGGCCATGAAGTCAAGAAGCAAGTACTTGAATGACAAGGCAGAGCATATCCCCTCAGGCCCCTTTCATCACAACTCCTGGAAAATTCAAATTAGCCCATCATTTTCCTTCAACTTTAACATGCCTTCCTTCGATTTCCCTGCCAGCCTTCAAGAGAGCCAGGCATACAAATGGATGTGCAGTCAACATATTAGCAGTTATGCAGCAGAGAAAACACACATACACTTATACCCCAATCTGGAAATACATTTATTCTTAGAAATAAATTTAAACTAGTAAAAATCACACACTGAGAGAGATTAGACAAAGAAAAGATCTGTAAGGACATCCCTGAAGATATTTGAGAAAACATCTAAATCCATTTTAGAGTACCCTCAAGGATTCACTGATCAAATATAAGTGTATCATCACCTAGCTGAATGAGTTGACAAGAATGGCGGCCATGGAGTCTGGGGGGCAGGATTTGGGGATGGACTTGGGTTAGATGTTAAGAGTTCCATGTGATCTGGCCACATATTCTTCCCCCATTTTGAATTAATAAAATTAATCTCTGCTTTATGTATCACTGTCTTGTGATTTTGAGTCCCCTAGACCTGCTCGAGAAAGCAGGGCTCTTTCTTGGGTTCAAAAATGACTGCAGATGGTGACCACAGCCATGAAGTTAAATTCGCTTGCCCCTTGGAAAAAAAGCTATGCCCAACCTAGACAGCATATTAAAAAGCAGAGACATTACTTTGCCAACAAAGATCTGTCTAGTCAAAGCTATGGTTTTTCCAGTAGTCATGTATGGATTTTAGAGATGGACCATAAAGAAAGCTGAGCGCCGAAGAATTGATGCTTCTGAACTGTGGTGTTGGAGAAGACTCTTGAGAGTCCCTTGGACTGCAAAGAGATCAAACTAGTCAATCCTAAAGGAAATCAGTTCTAAATATTTATTGGAAAGACTGATGCTCACGCTCCAATACTTTAGCCACCTGATAGGAAGAACTGATTCACTGCAAAAGACCCTGCTGTTGGGAAAGATTGAAGGCAAGAGGAGAAGGAGACAATAGAGGATGAGATGGCTGGATGGCATCACCAACTGGATGGCCGTGAGTTTGAGCAGGCTCTGGAAGTTGGTGATGGACGGGGAAGCCTGGAAAGCTGCAGGCCACAGGATAGCAAAGAGTCGGACACGACTGAGCAACTGAACTAAACTGAGACCTGCTCAGCCCTGGCATGGGGCACTTGGACCAAAAAAACAAAACAAAACAAAACTACCCCTCCCCCTACAACACCAAAGGCACTTATAGCCACAAAACCGCAATGCAGACCACTCTCAGCCCCTCTGACCTGTCAGAAGAGCTCTCCCATCTCAGTGGAGAGGAAGATTCTGCAAGAATCTTCTACCACTTAAGTAGAAATACAGGAGTGAATCAAACCAACAAAACCTCTGCTCTCATGGAGCTTCAATATACTAGTAAGAAGAGAAAGCAAAAAGTATCATAAGCAAAGAATGTGAAAAGATAGTAAGATAATGGACTATTACTCAACCATAAAAAAAAATTAAATCCTGCCATTTTCAGAGATGTGGATGGATCAAGACCATATTACGCTTAGTGAAATGTCAAAGAAAGACAAATACTGTATGGTATCACCCATATGGGAAATCTAAAAAAATACAGATCAATATACATGCAAAACAGAAACACAGGTACAGAGGACAAACTAATGATTACTAAAAAGGAGTAGGGTGGACATAAAGGGTATGGGGGTATGGAACTGACAGATACAAACTACGTATAAAGTAAAATGATAGGAATCCCCTGACAATCCTGAGGTTGGGATCCCCTGCACTGCCAAGGGCCTAGGTTGGATCTCTGGTCAGGGAACTAATATGCCACAAGCCAATAAATAAATAAGTAAACAAAACAATCAAATGACAAAAATATATCTATATCTATGAATTATAGATATTATCTTGTAATGACATTGAATGGCATATAATCTTGAAAAATACTGAATCACTACGGTGTGTAACTGAACCTATTATAAATCAACTCCAACACTCTGGCCACCTGATGCGAAGAGCTGACTCACTGGAAAAGACCCTGATGCTGGGAAAGATCGACTCAATGGACATGGGGGGTTTGGGTGGACTCCAGGAGTTGGTGATGGACAGGGAGGCCTGGCGTGCTGTGGTTCATGGGGTCGAAGAGTCGGACACGACTGAGCGAATGAACTGAGTACTTCAATAAAAAAAAAAATAAATTCATGTTCTCCCTGAAAAAAAGTAGAAGGGGTTAAGGGCTATGGAGAAATACAAATCAAGAAAAAGGAGGTGGTGGTCAGGGGTATAATTTCACATAGGGTGGACTGAAAGGGCATTGCTTAGTGAGCAGCATTTGAGCAGACAAGAGTTTATTTTTACAAAAGCAAACATTTCCCATTCTGTTCTCTCCAGGGAGCAGGTACCGACCGCCCCCAGATTCACCGCCCCCAGATTCGGTGTGTTGTGGTTCTCTGGTGAGCCTTTGAACTATCAGTGACCCCTGCTGGGCACCCCCAGTGAAGCTCTCCAATGTGCTCCCAAGCCACTGTCTATCCAGGAGTAACTGAGCCATCAGTCTAAGACATAAGCAGGACTGGACAATGGTTATCAGGGACTGGGCAGTGGTTATCAGTGCTTCCAGCTGTGTCCTGGAGCTTGTAATAAAAGCAAGCTCCAGGGTCAGAGGAGAACCTGCTCGACTGATTCAGCATCTCAGATCTTTGTGCAGGTGAGGATTTTAATCATTTGTAGTGATTTACAGCTTGCCCCTTTCCACAAAGAATTTGGAGATGAATACTTTGTCTTGTCTAGGTTTCTTAAAGATAGGCAAACTCAAACCATTTTGTCTGCCTAATTAATGACCAAGCTCGACTTTATGTCCAGCCCAAATCACATCAAATTTTGATTCATTCATTCATTTACTTTTGGCTGAGCCGGGTCTTCATTGCTGCCCATGGGCTGTGTTCTAGTTGCATCGAGCAGGGACTGCTCTCCATTACAGGGGGTGGGCTCCTCATTGCTATGGCTCCTCTTGTTGCAGAGCGTGGGCCAGAGGCGCAAGGGCTTCAGGAGTTGCGGCTCAAAGGCTCTAGACAGCCAGCTTCAGGAACTGTGGCACCCAGAGCTTTCTTGCACCATGCCCATGGCATGTGGAATCTTCCCTCTTCCCAGACCAGATGAAACTCACATTCCCCGCATTGGCAGGCGGACTCTTAACCACTGGACCACCAGGGAAGTCCTCCAAATTTTATTTTAGCTCATTTCCTCTGAAAGTAATCTTATAATCTCAAGCAATGGAAAAACTTCAAAAATCACAGCAAACTTTTCATGACCTAGAATTCTTTTTTATTATTTCTCCTTCTGTGGGCCTACTATTTTTTGGCTCCGCCAGGTCTTAGCTGTGGCATGTGGGATCTAGTTCCCTGACTAGGGTTTGAACCCAAGCCCTCTGCATTGGGAGACGGAGTCTTAGCCACTAGACTACCAGGGAAGTTCCCGTGGGCCCCGTCTTGAGAAAGACTTTGCCTGCCCATCAATATGTGCAAAAGTTCTCTGCTGTTTTAATTAACCAAAGACGTGTGGCTGACAATCAGTTTCTACCCCCTCCGCCCACCCCCCCAAAAAGACAACCTGTTGATTATTTCAGACAAAAACCAAGAGTTATGAAGCTTTCAAAGTAAAAGGGCTACAGATTTACTTAGCTTGCACGCACAGCTTCCATTCTTAACCTATTCCTAAAATCTTTGGAGCCTCTGTTTCTACCTTGGTTGGCCCACGGAGACCGAATGCTGGGAATGAGTGACTTTGTTGATTCTCTTATTAACCAGAGGAAAAGCCAGTTCCAGAGAAATAGCAGAGCCAAAGCTAGGACACTCCACTCTACCTCCCTCCACAGTACCCTCTGGCTGTCTCTGTTGGTGTTCTAGAGAGATGTGGTACCAGAAGACGAAGCAGAGCAGATTTCCGCCCTTCCACCCCCCCAACTCCTCCAACACCCAGCTACCCCCACCCCACTGCCCCGCCGCCTCTATCCACTCTTACCTTGCTCGCAGTTCTCCACTGTACCATACTGAGCCAGCAAGCTGTCCAGTACCTGAGAGCAGGAGGAAGGGAGTCAGCTGTCCTGAGTACCCCAAGAACTCACCAAGTCACCACTGGACACACCCCTCACCCCAAAGCACTGGGAAAGCCTTTGGTGGGGACTGAACATGTTACCTGCTCGGTTTGCCCTTTCTCAGGTACTAATGCTGGTGGTAATCCATCAGAATTTCTTCACGGAATGTACTTGAGCTCAAAAAGGAACTTAAGGTCCTTTTTAGAAGCAGACCTGTGCCACCTGGGTCTCTACCCAGTCCTCTGTCATCACTAAGCTTGGGGTTCAGGGAATACCCTTCCCGCCTCCCTGATGCCTCTCACCAGAGGGAATGTCCAAGAACTCCTGCTGGAAGTCTTAGGTGGAGGATGCAATCCAATTGCCCACACCCACCCCCAGCATCTCTGGCCCAGCACCCAGCCCCCAGGACACCTCCCAATCATCTCTGCCACCTCAGGCTAACCAAGACTTTCCTCCCAGTCTCCATGACCCCACTAACAGTTACCCCAATCACTTACTTCCCATCGAAGCTGGGGTGGAATATTTCGGATCTGTATTTTTCGACTCCTGAAATTAGAGAAAACAACATCAGTGACAGCTCTGGATACTTTAGGGGCCTGTGACCTTGCAGTTTTTAGTCCTCATTCCAGTCTAGCTTCCTACCTTCTACTCAACACCAAAGCCTTTGAGTCTAACAATGATAACCTTTGGAAATGGAAATTTGGCCTTTTTTTAGAGCATGAAATACAGTGTGACCACAGATAGGAAAGCCAAAACCAGATGCCCTAAGCACTAGGATAACATAATTCCCCCCAATCATACCTTCATTGTTCATCTCTCTTAGGCTCCTCACTAGTTATATTTTATTCAGGAACCATCCATTACCACCCACTGTATTTCAGACTCTAGGAATACAGAGCTACCTATGCGAATTATTACATGAATCATTCACCTGATACCTTTTTAATCGGTGTCTACTTCATGCTGGATGACTTTGCTCTACATGCTGGGGACACAACTGATAAAACAAAGTGCCTGGCCTCAAGCTGCTCACAATTTATTAGAGGAGACATACACGCAAACAAATTACAGCAGGATAGTTGGCAGTAGCTGAGTTCTCTCTTTGTGCAGATACAGATTTAAACTTGTGCTCCACTTAGCACTGATCTTTAAAAGGTTATTTAATTCGAGGCTCAGTTTTCTCCTTTGTAAAACAGGGATAATACCTATTCACAGGGAGGTATAAAGTGATGTTAGATAATATTATCAAGAGCTTAGCAAAGGGTTTGGAGTAAGCATCTACTTAAAATGTAATAATAGACACACGTGTGGATACTAAGGTGGAGTGATTAACACACACACAATCCAGCGTCGTAACCACCTCCTTCCCTTCTCCCAGTTTACTGTAGTTCCTCCTTCCCATCTTTCAAATGCCTCTTAAAAATGTAATTTTCCCTGAGGAAGGCTTTCAGGTTTGAGGTTGAGTCCCAAGGCAATTAATTGCTCACCACCCAAATCAATGCCCTAATCCCTGGGCTTAAAACATTTCAATTGACTTGATCTGCATTGGTCAACTGTCACTTGTCTTTGCGTATCCTTGATTACAAAACTCTCAGTTTCGGGACATGATCCAACTGAAATTCCAGTAGCACGAGGGAAAAATGAGAGCAGGAAGCGAGATAGTCCAGTTCTAGCCCTTCAACTGCCCCGACTGGCTGTCCTGACTAAGCCACTCAAGCTTTAGGCCCCGTGTTTCTGGCTGACATGCAACAGAGCCAAGTCAGTTCTTGCCAAGTAAGGGGGAAAGCATGCTCAAAACACACGAGAGCACAACTCCCTTGGTGGTCCAGACTCCACGCTTCCAGTGCAATGGGCATGGGTTCCATCCCTGGTTGGGGAACTAAGATCTCACACGCCATGTGGCGTGGCCAAGAAAATATAAAAAGCAAAACCCTACACACACATGAAAGCAAGGGGAGGGATGCTAAACTCTAACTGCAAATGTTTTGACCTTGGCTCTCTGCCCTCGGCCAGCTCACTCATTTCACCCGAGACCAAGTCTTTAGATGTAGAACGGAAACAGAAGGGTCTTTAAGACCCCTCTAGCTCTGCAGTTTTGAGGGTAGAGAGTCTTTATCAATGAAATACCTTAGCGAAATCTCTTCTGGGGTTGAAATAACTTAAGGGAAATGTGGCATAATGGTTCTTTACTTTGGTTTGGTTCATGAACCTGATCTAAGGAGGTTAGATCACAGCAGGACAAAAGAACAAGCATCAGAAACACGTCCACTTCCAGGTCCTTAGGTCCCACACCAGGCCAGCTTCTTGGGATCCAATTCAACAGCCAAGAGTGAGCTTCATGGTATCTGCATGACGCGCCATGTGGGATTTCCCATAAACAACTCATTTTGTGATGAAATGAGCAAAGAGAACGCAGGAGCCCTCACAGGAGGAAAGTCAAACTCTTGGTGAACTGAAGAGGTGATTTACACCATTAGCAGACTGAGCTACCTTAATGCTAGTGAAAGGGGTCACCCAAGCTGAGGGAGGACCTACCTCAAGCAAACGCTTCTGGAAGGACCACAAGGGGATGGGCGGCTGCCAGCCTGGAGTTCAAACCAGTAAGGGCTTAAACCAGCCCCCTAAGGAAGTTTAGTTTGAAGAGCACTCTTTCAGGATGGTCCCTTACTATAATCTCAGGTCAAGGGTCAAAAATACCCTCTTCAAAAAAAAAAAAAAAATACCTTCTTCTTACTTCAAACTCCCTCTTTTAGGGGCTTTCTTTTCAGGGTAGGGAAGAGTTGGGAGGGGATGAGGAGGTGAAATCAAATCTCAGTTTGGGATGTTAATCCATATCCTGAAAGCAATGGCAGTCTGGAATGTCTGGAATGTTCCAGGAGAAGGAGGGGGGGAGGAGGGCAGGGATACCCAACCAATGAAAGAAAAGACATCCTGCAGCCCTCCCCCACCCCCAAAAGGCACGGCTCACCCACCTCTCCAGGGCACACACCCAATCCTGGGAACCCAGGTTAGGCCACTTCAGGCCTCCAAACCTGGCCAGCAAGGCAAACCTTGACAGAAACACAGAGACCAAGAACTTTTGTCTTTTAAGCCCTTGGCCGGGTTTGTATTAAGTATGGTGCTACCTAATTTTTTTCAGGCCCAAAGCGCATGGGGCCATGTTGAGAAATGGACTCAGTACTCAACTCCCTTCCAGGAACCCATGGCTAACTTATCACCCTACAGGCATTTCTGGTTGCCCAGTACAAGGTGGGCCAGGGCAGGGTGCTGAGGGCTTAGAGGATCAGGATGGATCAGTACCTTAGTTTCCGCCTGTGGAAAACTGATAGGGCTTTTGTGAGGACTTAGCACAGGCAGGAGGCATGCTAAGTCATGGTGCTCAGTCCAGGTGCTCAGTCCCAGTCCCAATTCCAGTCCCCAGGAGACTGGCATGGGAAGAGGCTGCAAGTCTGACAAGTGGCTACCTGTGATAGGAAAACGTTAGGCTTCTGCACTGATGGGGGAAACAGTGGGAGATACCACAGCCCACACCCCCACCTCCCGTGACAACCAAAGGGCCCCAACAGCACTCCACTGACAGACAAGCCTCCACTAGCTTAGAGTGGAGCCTCTGCACTGCGGCAATAGGCGCTGCACACTGAGCAGGACCCTAGACTCCAATACCCGCTGTTCAGAAAAGCAAGAGAACTCCCAGAGGTTCAGGAGCCACCACCCATCCCGAAGCTGGTAAACCTGTGAAGTGAAAGAGTGAAGCCTCCAGCCCTTGGCAATGAAGGCAAGGGTTGCACAAGTCAAATTATATGCCAACACTCTGAGGCTCCTGACCCCTCTGCCTGCTCTAACCAGCAGGGCCCTGGGGCAGCTCCCCAGACACAGAGCAATCAGAGGAGACACGCTCCTTTCTGATGTGGTTGAGGGAAAGTAGGGGACATGAGGGCCACAGGGACCAAGTGACCTCATTCCAGCCCAGGGGAGATTCCAGGAGAGACCAGAGAGAGAGAGCATCTGAGCAACAGCTAAGGAGATAAGTAGGAAAACAAGAGATTCAGGAAGAACAGGAGTTGGGCACTTGGAAATATGACTGGAAGCTCCCCCGGGGCAGGGAGTTCTGGTCCTTTTTACCTTTTCAGACATGTCATTGACCTTGAATGGGAAGGAAAACAGTTCATTAAGGAAGACACTAACATTTCAGGAGTGCTTACCAGACGCCAGGTGCAGAGTCTACACCTCCAAGGAGCCTCCCACTATCCATGCCCATGGTAACTGCGGCTCCACTTTACAGACCGAGGCCCTGAGATTGAGGGGTTGAGTATCTGCCAAGTCAGATACCCAGAGTCAGAGTCAGTACTGAAACACAGAGGCTGTCTGGTTCCAGGCTTGTCCCCTTGTGCTGCCTTTTTGATGACAGAAAGGAAACAAAAGTCTTTGCCAAAATACAGGAAACGTTTGGCTTGGGGACAAATTTAAAATACTCATAGAGTTCAAACATCAGAGTGAAGAGCAGACACACTAAATAGGTACTGCTCTTCAGAAAGTCAAAACACTCCACCTATAACTTAAGACACATATTTCCATAGTTAGTTGAAAAGCGATTCTATGGTTTTTGAACACTGCCTAGACATTTGACAATATTACAGCAGGCTTTGGTAACCATATGTTCATTTTCAATATCTGTGAGTCTATTTGTTTTGCATATAGGTTCATTTGTATCATTTTTAAAAAAAATTAGATTCTTAAAAAAAAGTCAGGGAATTCCCTGGCAGTCCAGTGGTTAGAGGGTTTCCAGGTGCAAAGTGATAAAGATTCCACCTGCCAATGCAGGAGATGCAAGAGACAAGAGTTCAATCCCTGGGTCAGGAAGATCTCCTGGAGAAGGAAATAGCAACCCACTCCAGTATTCTTGCCTGGAAAATCCCATGGACAGAGGAGCCTGGCGGGCTACAGCCCCATGGGGTGGCAAAGAGTCAGACACAACTGAGACTGAGCACACATGTACTCACACCAGCAGTTAGGATTCTGAGCAGCTCTCACAGTCAGAGGTCAAGAGTTCAATCCCTGGTAGGGGAGCCTCAAGGCATGGCCAAAAAGATAAAATACTAATTTTTAGAAATATATACTGAAATAGCTACAGTTAAAACGTCATGTCTAGGTTTACTTTAAAGTAACCAGGGGGAAAATTAATACAGATCAAATATGATTTGGTAATTTTTTGGTGATGGGTACATGGGGGAATTATTTAATTATCCTTTTCAGAACATTTTTTTCCATAACAAAAACTTTTTTTAAAAAGATAATTCTAGCTCACCTAATTTTAAGGTCATCACAGATTCAAAATTAATGAGTCTAAGCCAATAAAGTTTTCTTCTTTTATTTGTATTATTTTTATTAGCAAGAATCCAGGCCCTGGTGAGGAGCCTGATGGGGCTAGGGAGGACGGGTCTGAGGTCCAGTGGAGAGACAGGCAGATGCACAGGTAGGACACCTTCAGAAGGTGGCCTCCCCAGAGGACAGGATGCACACCTGGACAGAACACACCCCGGGAAGTCTTTAGGTCTTCGGGAGGACAGCTAAAAACTGCCTGCCCCAGGAAGTGTTCTTTTTCTAACCCTTGCAGACAAACCACCTCCTTCCTCCTTCCACCCCCATTTCCAGAGGGTAGGATGCCACTTTCAATTATGCTAGCGACCTTAGCTTGCCCTAGAGGGAAGACTCCCTTTACATCAAGGTGGAGCGAGCCAGTTTTGGGGACATAGGCAATAGTAGGTTTTGGAAAACTGTTTAGGCTTGGGGCCTCAACCCCTAGAGCCCCCTATCAGAATCAAATCAAGGCTTTCACCTCTCCAGAGAATAGGATTAAGTCAGATTCTCCAGATTAGACCCTCATCTCCACCTTTCCCCCAGGTCATGATTCTCTGACTAGCAGGCTGCAAGGTCTTGGGCAAGTCAGGCCTTCAACTCTCCAGACCTCAGTTTCTCACATCACAGAAACAAGGATTAGGATTAGTCCATTTTACTGGATCATGTGTTCCCAGATAGAGATCAACCCTGTCCACCTATAGTAATACACTTTCTTTTTTTTTGGCTGTGCCAAATATTTATTTAGTTGTGGCATGCAGGATCTTCACTGTGGCATCTTTGCTATGTAATGTGGGATCTTCGTTTCCTAACCAAGAATCAGACCCAGGCCACTCTGCATTGGAAGCATGGAGTTCTAACCACTGGGTCACTAATTCTATGAAGTTCTACACTTTTTTAATTAGAGTGATTTTCTGTGTCTTAAGGGTCTACATAAGTGGTTGTGAACCAATTTTCCCCCTGGATATTCCCATTAGGAAATATGATAAAAGGTAAGAACACTCTTCACCAGAAACATGCAAGCATTCTGCACACAATTTAAAGATTTCATGGGTTAATGAAAGCTTTGGAATCCATCCATAGCCCAAAGTTAAGACACTCTCCCACACATCCACACTTAACTTCATCCCCAGTGATACCCAAATTCACTCCAGCCTCTAGGCGTCTCCTCGAAAATGTGGGAAGAAACAAGTCCAAGGCAATTAGAAAACTAAGCTTGCCTGGTGATGGGGTTAGGGTTTTAAAAGAGTGAACAACTAATTAAGATTTTTCAAAACTTGCAGTAACACTATGTTCTTTTCATTCTAGTCAACAGTCAAGGTCACTACCACTTTCTTAGGGTTTCTGGCGTCCAGGTGCTGGAGGCATTCATTCCAGACTTTCTTGGCACCTGCTATGCACTGAACCTGTGTTGTCCACACTGCCGTAGCCACTGGTCTAATCACATGTGGCTACTGAGCACTTCAAATTAGCAACTGAATTTTTTCTTTAAAATAAAGGTTTTATATAATTTAACTTTTTCTTCTCTAAATTTTATGAACTCTAAATACAAATCAAATGCGTACAATGAAAATTTGTCATATGAATTGGAACAGGCTCTAACAGTAAAATAAAATACACATTGGGTTCCTTAGGCTTCTTGCTCATCATGATCAGTCACTCAGTCATGTCCGACTCTTTCTGACCCTGCAACCCAGCAGGCTCCTCTGTCCATGGGATTTCCCAGGCAACGAATACTGGAGTGGGTTGCCATTTCCTTTTCCAGGGGATCTTCCTGACCCAGCGACCAAACTTGGGTCTCCTGCATTGCAGGCGGATTCTTTACTGCCAAGCCACCAGGGAAGGTAGAATCCCCCAAAATTGATAATAATAATAATAATAATAAAGTAGTAAGTTTATACAGATTGCATGCCGACAATAATCTTTGAATAAATTTTAAAAATAATTGTTGAGTTAACCTACATTAATTTCATTTTTTGAACTTCCCTGGTGGTCCAGTGGTTAAGAATCCACCTGCCAATGCAGGGGACATGAGTTTGATCCCCGTCCAGGAAGATCCCTCATGCCTCAGAGCAACTAAGCCCGTGAACCACAACTAGTGAGGCCATGTTACACACATGAGAAGCCACCAAAATGAGAAAGCCCTCAAAAAGCAATGAAGACCCAGCACAGCCAAAAATAATTTTTTTTCACTTTTTTCTCAATGTGGCTATTAGAAAATTTACACTTACATAGGTGCCTTGCCTCACATTTCTATTGGACAGTGCAAGGCACTGTGCTGCATGCAGTACAGAGCATGGAGTGATGAGGAAGGAAGCTAGGCAAGCCTCCTGCTTTCAGTTTACAGTCCAGCAGGACACCCTAGCTTGGTTAGGGATGGGAGAAGGGAACAGACAAGGTTAACTGCATTGAGGAGGTGGGCTGGGCACAGTAACCCTTCAGAAGTGGGTGATACTGTTGACTCCTCAACAAGAGTCCCATGCAGCTGACACCAGAGAAGAGGCACCGCCCCCCTCAAAGCTGGCTCCCATCCCAGTTGCTTTGCCCAACTGAAAAATCACACATAAAAGATGTCCTAATGTGCCAACCTCTGCCCTTTCCATAAGATCACCATTGACCCAGTCCTTCCTCCCCATCCTGCCTCCTTATCCCTGTAGAATGGAGAGGTGGAGAAAAAAATAATTGTGGAGGAAAGCTTCTGAAGGGGGCGGACCTGGCACGCTCCAAGCATGGCAGTAGCTGAGAAAGGGGGCGGGGCTGGGGAGGGGAGGAGAAGCTGGCCCAATGCCCAGGGCTCTGTGCCAGGCTGATCCAGAGGTAGGGCAGCCAGACAGGCAGGCAGCCGGGTGGGTTGACGGGCAGGGTAGGGGCTGGAAAGGAAAACACGGACCTGCTGGAAGACGCAGGACCAGGCAGAGCACATGCCACCACCAAGGGGTCAAAGTACTGGGGGAAGTGGACAGCAGGGACACTACTGGAACGTATCTCTGGTCCCTCGAACATGGTCTTTTAAAGCTACAGCACACACACACCATCCCATGTGCTCAGTGTGTGCTCCTGAACTAATGCTGAGGACAGGAAGCAAATTCTGGGGAGAAACTCTGAGACGAATCATATTCCCTCTTGAAAGGCTCTTCTACTGTGTTTAAAGTGCTCCTGGCGTGCCTGGAATCAGGGAAGAAGAGGGGGATTCATTAGGCTTCTCAGATGACCAAGGACACACACACATCATTAACCCAGCAATATGAAGTTCCAGTTGAAGAAAATCAGATTCCTACACCAAGGAAATCAAATGTAGACACCGAGGTCTAAGAGAGTCCTAAATAGTCACCCTCATTTTATAGAAGGAGAAACCAAGGCACAGGAAAAGGAAAGACACTTGGAAACTGAGGTAGGACTAGAACTCAGCTCTCCTCCCAGGCTGGTTTCTGCTCATCTCGCCAAACTTCGGTTCTTTCTCTCTGACAAGAAGTGTTAACACAGCAGAAGCTTGTATAGCCCCAACGTCAGCAGCAGGAAAAATGCCCATATTCTGTATGGCTAAGGGCGTGCCAACTGGCTTTTATTGCATGCGGCTCCAATTTGGGCACAGGATTTAACTTGCAGAAGAGCTAACTACACTATAATACGGCTGGATGATTGTCAGAGAGATCTGTTAGCCGGAAAAAGTATAGTCACTAAATATTGTCTTGCAAAATTTCATCTTGATTTAGGACAGGCAGGAGGGCAAAGGTGACAGGCAGTTGGGAAGGAGCTACCTGGTGCTGGAGAGCAAGCAAAGGAGGGAAATATCCTTCGCTCAATTTACTCATCTCGGAAATACATAGTTTGACTAGAGAGCCCACTTTTTTTTTTCCTTGCCCATCTGGGCAGCGCCAGAGGAAGCCAAAACAGAAGCTGAGACAGTGGAGCTCTTTAGAGACAAATTCCAAGTTGGCCTGGGCCAATTGCCGCTCCCTCCCTCCACAGTGCTCCCTCTGCCTAGAATCTGCGCTCTCTCACCTGAGGGCTGCCCAGATCCAGAGCTGGCCTCCTGAGCTCTACAGTGTGAAGTGTGAGGTGTGAAGGAGCCATGCACTAAATAGAATGCATGGAGACAAACAGGAGAGGTGCCCACTGTGAGCAGCGCAACCCTGCTGGTGGAGGGAGGGACGCTGTGGGTAAGAAAGGAACCATTGGGGACACTGCTCACCTTCATTCTCTGGCTGGTAATGGGAAGCGTTTCCAGGATCTTCCCTCAGTGTGGGGGACAGAGGGAAAGGTAGAAGGGGCGAGAAAGACCTCACCGAGAGACTGATTTAGCTTTCATCCCCTCAGTGGAGATATCAGCATCTCTCTCCAAGAAGCTTAAGAGCCAAAAGATCTGGCCCCAGGGGCCAGAGACCTGGCTGAGGGTGGAGCTGACACTCAGGGGAAAGCACCACCAGGGTGTGCCTCAGAAATGAAGCTAGGGGGCAGCAGGGTGGGGGGGGTCCTCCCCTCAGGAGGGAACAGCGAGCTCTGAAGCATAGCTCCAGGCTAGGACTTTGAGGCGGAGAAGCAAAAAAACAGAAACTACACCAGTCTTAAGAGAAACCTTCTTCTCTTCTGCAACTCACAATTGCACTGAGAAAGACCTTGGTGTCACTCGGGTGCTTCTCGGAATTGCTAGTGTTCCTGTGAAAGGATGGAAAGGTATGCCAGTGGATGCTGAAAAATACAATTCACCCTGTAGGTGGGAAGGCGCTCTGGTTGTGTTCCTCCGACAGGAGGTTTACAAACCTCTAGGAATTCTCTTCTCCAGCTGCCAGCACAGACCTGTTGGTGGTCGAAAACTTCAGGAACTGCTGTTTGTTTCTTTCTAGTGGGTAGTGCATCAAAACAACTCTCCTCTGCCACGGACGCGCAGCCCTGAGTTCTGCTTCGGCTTGTGCGGGAGCCACATGCCCTCTCTGGAAGGGCCTTTCTCCCCAGTCCCAGACTCCGCCAGGGCGTCCCATCAGCGTCATGCGAGATGGTTCTCACCATCCTGGGCCAGGAGCAGGGGCAAGGGCTCCAACAGCCCAAAGGACCTAGGGCGGCGAGGACAACGGGGAGCAGGCGCGGCTAGGCAATGGAGAAAGAGGTGCCTGGGAAGGGCGGCAGCAGCTGAGGGTGGGGGAGGGCTGGCAGCAGCTGGGGGGGAGGAGGGGAGTCCTCATGAACGGGCAATTGAGAAGGGCCGAGCAGCTGAGCGGCCGGGCTGGCGTCGCCGGGCCTGTGCCCCACGTGGGCCGGCCCCTTCCCCCAGCCCCTCTCACCTCACCCGGGGGAAGCCGAGCGCTCAGCCCCCCAACCCGGCTGCTGGGTGGGCCGAGTTGGCCGAGCACAACGAGGGAGACAGAGGGTGTGCCCGGGGCCCGCGGGGGCCCGGCGGTCTAGAACGTTCTGCCGCCAGAAGCCCCTCGGCTTCCCGACTCGCCACGGCCGGTCCCACCCGGCCCAGGGGGCCCCGGGCTACCCGCGCAGGGCCCGGAGGGGGAGGGGACGGCCGCCGGGGGCTGCCGGGTGGGGGTGGGGACCAGGACTTTGCCCTTTGTCTCTCTCTCCAGAGCCACCGGCCGAAACCCGACCCCATCAGCGAGCCAGGCAGCCAGCAAGGGGCAGGCTCCCCCTCTGGGGTCCTTTAGTAAATCCAGACCCGACCTCCCTGTGGTCAGGGCTGTGACTGAGGTGGTCCTGTGGGGGAGGGGGCTTCCCGCCTGCAAACAGGCCTGCAAGCATTTAAGTGGGAACCGGTTGGGGGTAGGGGGCTGGAAGTGGGGCCGCAGAAGCAGGAGGGGAGAAAATGGCCCGGGAGGCGGCATTCCTTAGAGACCTCGGTTGGGCTGTGGGAGGAGGCAGGACCCGGGCCGGGAGGCCTCCCACTGAGAAGGCAGGAACTGAGGCCTGGGAGTGGGGTGGGCTGGGGGCGCGGAACCAAGAGGCCTTCCGGGCCTCGAGAAAAAAAGACCCTCCTCCCAGGGCGTTCTGGGAGCCACTATAGAAAATTTATCATCAAAGAGTCACACCTCCACGCAGAGTAGGGCATTTGTCTGGGGGTGAGAATGACATTCTTTTGTCCGCCCTCTTGGGGTGTCATCAGTTACTGATAGTCTTATTAATAACTCACGTTTACACAGTACTTTAGCAAAGAGGTGGACACAACTGAGCCACTAACACTTAAGGGTTTACAATCCACACTCTCCTATGAGCCTAGACACAAGAGGTTGATTTGAGCCTCTAAACCACAGAATATTGAGAATATTTTTATTTTCATTCTGCAGTTCAAAAAGAGGCTCAGAGGTTGTTAAGTGCCTAGTACCAAGTTGACACTAGCCTCAAGTGTCACCACACCATGAAGCTTGCTCCTGCTCATCAGGAAAAGGTAACTGGGTTCTCACTCCTCAGAAACATGTATGAGCTATGAATTATGATTCTGTAGGCTTGTGTAACAAAGGTTAACTCTTTGTCCTTTCCCGCTAGGTGGAGGCAGGGTGGGAGGGGAAGCCACTTGGACCCTGCCCTTCCCCCCAGCCTCCCGTTTTCCCCAGGTCTGAACCTAAACAAAAGGAAAAGGGAAAGCGAAAAAAAAAAACCATCAGCCCAAAGCTCCAGCTCTGGCACCTCCAAGAATGCCAAAGGATGGAAGTTCTTAAAACTTAAAATACATACACACCCAGTTTATTTTCCAGGTGCAGGAGATGGGGAGGTTTCAGATGGCAGGAGGCCCAGGAAGATTCTGACCCCAGATCCCAAAGTATACCCACATCTGGCAGAAGGGCAAGCTGAGATGGACATCTGAATCCTAAACCACTCAAGTCCTTCTCCAATTCATTCAGCTCCCTTTCTGTAGGTTTTCCATTAAGAGAAGAATTCCCATTTCCTATCACAGCTGCCCAGACACAGAGAGAATGTTCTTAGTTTTCTTCAACCAGTCAAGATTGCCTGAAAATCCCAATGATGAGAAGAAAATACAATGCAAAGCAGGTATAAAACACCTACAGAGTCAGGAGGCTCAGAACACGAAAAAATTAATGTCAGGCATGTTTTTATTTGTTAACCTTATGCTCTTCCCCCCAAAACATTCAACTTCTCTTAAAGGATCAGCTGCTCCCACCTTCTAAGAGAGCTCAGTCTTAAAAGTACAAGTAGGTCTGGGTTTGAATCCCAGCACTATTTATTCACCCATCACTTCATGGCAGATGGATGGGCAAACAGTGGCTGACTTTATTTTTCTGGGCTTCAAAATCACTGCAGATGGTGACTGCAGCAATGGAATTAAAAGACACTTACTCCTTGGAAGGAAAGTTATGACCAACCTAGACAGCATATTAAAAAGCAGAGACATTACTTTGCCAACAAAGGTCCATCTAGTCAAGGCTATGGTTTTTCCAGTGGTCATGTATGGATGTGAGAGTTGGACTATAAAGAGAGCTGAGTGCCAAAAAATTGATGCTTTTGAACTGTGGTGTTGGAGAAGACTCTTGAGAGTCCCTTGGACTGCAAGGAGATCC